>SCLH01000340.1:198098-208591 GCA_004367855.1 Oikopleura vanhoeffeni
AAAAAGGGAAAAAAAAAAGAAAAAAGGGGATTTCAAAACAAAAAAAAAAACCGGCTAAAATCAAAAAAAAACAAATTAACTTTATCAGGTCCCCTGAAAAACCAAAAAGGTTTGGGGGGTTTTTGTTTTTTTTTTTTTTTTTTCAAAAGAAAACTCCACCAATTTTCCAAAGACTAAAATTATTTATTTATTAAATAAATCTATGAAAAAACTGTCAATATCGATCAAAAAAAGCTAATATTGTTCCTTTTCTAAAAAAATAATAAAAAAAAAGGTAAAATCGCTTTTTATAGGGAAAAAATAAAATTTTTTACATTCAAAAATCATGATTTTTGCATCAAAATTTTTTGACCTAAATTTTTATTTTATGAACTCCCTGATTTATGAAATATAAATCAAATCGGACAAAAACTTTTGACGTAGGCAGATATCTTGTGCAATCGTTCCGACAAAAAGTAACTTCTAAAGACAACTGGTGACCTTGTATTAACTGATATGGTTATCTGCTTTTCTCACTATATTTTCTAGAACTAAAAGATGAAACTCTAGTAAATAATACTAAAATTCTCGATGCAAAAAGTTCTTTATTCTTTCGAACTTCCTTTGCAGAAACAATTGATTTCCACGCCCTTAACTGGTACGCACTCATCGTAACTATTGGACGAAATTCACCTGTTTCAACCTCAAGAAGTGTCTGTAGGAAATTTTAACCCTGAAATTTTTTATTGAGATCACCATGATTATACAAAATTGTCTGAAATTTTCAAATATTGTACTAGAAACTTGAATTGCATTAATATCTCTCTGAGTTATACCTCTCAAAAACGACAAAACAAAAAATATTTGAGTGTAACCTTTGAGTCAAGTGAAACGACACAAACAAACCCTTTCACATTTAAGTGTGCAATGTTTTCGTATCGGTAATTCGGGTAGAACTCGAAATTGTACGAGAATCCCGAATCTAGATTAAAATTGGCCTGTGAGATAATTTTTATGAAGTGTAGCGCTTGAAAAATGAGAAAACGTTTTTTTCGCAGCACTTTCTTCTCACAAAACTCACGGTTTAAAATTTTGTAAAACTTGTAAATTTAAAAAAAAATCAACCAGTTTGAACTCGGTAAAATCATTATATAATCAAACCCCACTCACCCGAATGAATATTTCTCTAGTCTAAATATATTTCTCTTGAAATTAAATCAATCACAGCTACCACTAATTATTTTATTTTTGATAATTTTTTGATTTTTATTTAGGTTTTTGATGAACACCGGGGCCCGATATTCGGGCACTACGGGATATGGAAACGCTCTGCCCACATGTCGGCGTGGAATCATCTTTTCCGATTTGCTTCTCTATCAATTTTTCAAATCATCTTTATATAATCTGTCATTTTTGCGATAATTATGACCTTAAAAAATGGAGGACGAAGATGAATTATGTTTTTGACATTTCCGATCGGAAAATGAATCTGATATTTTGATAGATTTTGATGAAGAAAATCTGATGTAGATGAAGTAGAATTCGACAATGAAAATATCCTCGACATCGATAATCTAAGCAAATACACTTTTTATGAGAAACGTCAGAAAACTTTAGAATCGAATTCTACAACAATTTTTTATTCCTATTTATTTGAGCAGAAACAAAAGCTAGAAGAAAAAATAGAAAATTTTTCGAAATAAAAATTTACAAAATATAAAATCTCGAATAATACTGAATCGTAAATTTTTTTTAATTATGTGGTGTCCAAGAAAATTATTTAATACTTAATATGTGATTAAATGTAATAATTTGAAATGTCCTGGTTTTTGAAATATAAGACAAAAATATCGAATATTCTCTCCGCAGGGGGCGCAAATAGTGTGGTGTTTGACGCACTTTAAAATCAAATATATTGTTATTAAAGAAAAATTTAGTTGAAGGTAATTGTTTGAACTATGTGCCTCAGCTTAACTTTTAATCGGATGAGTGCTTCTGCTTTTATGATTTTTTTGGAAAGTGCTCGTACAATTTATCGTACGAGTGGTGGCGTACCGGTAAGAAATTATTTGGTGCGTACAGGTTAAGCTTTTTGTTAACCAAAAAATTCACAGAAGAGCCACAATTGGTGGCCTCGGTGCCTTGGTGGAACTTTTTATATGCTCCAAAGGGTTAAAACTTGTTAAGTTCGTTTGGAACTTGAATATTATCCGATTTTGCGGGCAAAAATTTTTTTCCTGTTATTGGCGATTTGATTTTTGGTCTTGTATTTAAACAAGCCAAATTTTGTTAATCATGAATTTTTGTAATCAGTGAATTTTGTAAAATCAGTGAATTTTTGTAAATCAGTGACTCCAAGAATTATCCGTAGCTTTAACCTGTCAACTTTAGTCACTCATCAAAATTTAATTTAACTGGTCGTTTCCGAGCAATTTATTTTTTTAACGCAACTGTTTTTCGAATTAATGCAAAAAATTTGGAACTTCCCTGCAAGGCTTTTTGCCATGCCGTAGACTGCAAATAAAGACCGGTTTTTAATTTTGGCAGGGTAAATAAGAAAATTGAAATCTTCAAAAATCATTTCGCTAACAATTTGGCTAGTTTCGTAAATTTCGTAGGTTTCAATTGGAACGAAAATGATGTTTTCGAAGATTTTTTCGCGTTGACTCCTCAGCCTGTTGCAAAATTCAAAATTTGATGTTCAGATTAACAATATTTATTTGTCGCGTTTTAATTTTTTTTTGGGTTTTTAAAAAGTTATTTTGAGTTTTCATTTTAAATTTTCCGGGATGGGATGGTTTCAAGCATACGCAAATCTTGAATGAGAGATGCATGCGATACCACGCACATTTATAACCTGCGAATAATAGTAAGTTTTAGAAAAAATTAATCAAAATTTTACCATACAACTATCAAATAAATCTGGAAAGATAGCTCGTAAATCCATCGAACAATTTTTGTGGAATTTTTTAAGATAGTCTGTTAAACCAAGCGTTGAATGAGGGGTTACCGGGGAGCAACACAATTTTTTCTTAAATGTATATTTTTTGTTTAAGCAGTCATATTACAAAAAAATTGCAACACTCGCAAAATAAATTAGAAAAAAAATGAAGTTTTCTTACGATTTTGACTTAAAAATGGTCTTCAACATGTCAAAAAGACCGTTTTTTTGCTATTTTAGCAAACGGAAAATTATATTTTTAATATTATGTGACATACAAAGCTTTTTCAAGTGTAATGTACTCACAGGTTCTCAGGCAAAAAATTAAGAAACCAAATCATAGTTACCGAATTTAACGAATTTCATTTTTTAAACTTCCGCATGATCACGATTTGTAAATTTTATTTTGACATTCCATCTCGTTGCTAATAAAATTTTAAACATAACAAAAAATTCTCAAGTAAATGGTTTCAATAATTTGTTGTTTTTGAAAATCGTATGATAAACTTTGGGTCAAATTATTAATTCTATAAATTTTATTTTTTTCGACACTCAGAAAAATTTCGAAGTCTTTTTTTGTGAAATTTGGCTTTTTTCACCAATTTTTTAAAATAATTAAAAAGCCAGGTTTTGAGTTTAAAATCATAAAATGAATATCCAGAGAATTTAAAGTTCAAAGAATATGGACTGTCTATGTTAACCGCTTTGGTGCTTTAAGGGGGTACAGCAATGTGGCAAGATTGGTACATTTTTCGGAGTGGATTTTTGAAAGAAAAAAAATGTGAAAAGATTTTAAATTTTATTTTTTTATCTAAAATGAAAGTGTCATAAATGGCAAACGTTTATAAATATTTTATAAATTTTTTACATTACTTAAGGTATGTGTCAAAAAATATCAAAAACCACTTTTCATTATGCCACTCCATCTTCCAACTTGACCGAATGTGAAAAGAATTTTTTTTGAAATTTTGGAGGCAATATTTATAAACTTCAGACATTTTCGGGTGTTATGCACTAATAAGTGGGAGAATCATTATCCATATGAAAAAACTTCCTCGATATGAAAGTTTTTTTCATGAAAACAAGAGAAAAACAGCTTTTTAGGAAAAAAATTAACCTTCAATCGCGTTTAAATATTAAAAAATCTCCTGACTTAGAAAAGAAAAGTAGCTAATAACACCCAAAATTTAATTGTTATTTTTCAAAAATAATTAAATTTATATAAATTGCGTGGCAAATGGCACAAACCGGTGTCTCAAGCAAGTGTTGTAAATTTCATCAGTAGTTCAGAAACGATATTCGATTGACCTTTCTATCGCTTGAAATACGGAAATCAAATAGATGTCAGATAACAACACAACTGATTCGGCCTGATTTTTTAAGAAGAACTCAAAAAAGAAATAATAAAAAATTTAGCGTTTGATTTGCGAAAATTTTCAAAATATTTTTAAAAAAAGTCGACAAAAAATAACACATGAACATGTTATGATTTTTTAAACAGCAGTCAGAAAATATGGAAACATGCATGAAAAAAGTTAAAGTCGCTTTTATTTTTGTTTTTATTCACAGATTTCAGAGAAAAAAATTGGGTGAAAAATGCGTGAAATTTAAATAATGTTTTACATTTTTTTTGAAAATTTTACGAATTTAAAAATAAAAGTTCGAACTCAAATCTTTCCTTGAATAGATAAAAAATGAGCACAAAAAATAAACCAACTAATTATTTTCTGTAAGTTAATTGACGCCAGGTCGTGCCACTCGTGCTACCCCTTAACTGTTGGCATGCACAAAATTTACTTTCCTAAAACTGTGTTTATCTTCACATTTGTATTTTTATGTCTATAGCTCCGAAATAATTTTCCGGCAAGTGACATACGCAGAAATCCTATTAAATCAACTCTCCGTTATACTGGAACCAAACATTCGAATAAAAATTCAATTATGTATTGGAAACCGAATAGAGTACTTAATATTGTGTTTGAAAAAAAGGTTCTACGATCCCGTTTTTTGCCTATTTTTAATTATTTTAGGTATGCTTGAGCCACTATAGTGGCTCTGTGCTTACAAGTGTTAAGGGTGGTTATAATCAAATTTGAAAATAAAGAGAATTTTTTAAAAGTCCGATTTAGGCTAAAAACAACTAAGAGTTGCAACCCTGGGATTAGATTAGGTTTACAAAATAAGTATAGTTAGTATTTCATTGTTCAATTTTTTGCGAAGAAACCTTATACGTTTCCGGTATTAACCAAACGATTAAATTTCGATAATATTTTACATCATTTAATAAATTAAAGTATCCAAAACAAAAATCTCGTCGTCTTCGGCGGAAGCTGTCCGCTAACGTTGTGCTTAGAAAATTGTTATTTTGTGGTTTTTTCGTCTTTATGTTTCTGGTTTTTTTGATTGAGTAAATTACAACCAAAAATGTGCTCAGTATGTATATAATTAAAAAACGTTGAATAAATTTTTGGCTTGTTTTTATCATTGTCTTGGTTGAAAACGAAAATAATCAAATATAAATTTTGTGGCTTTGCCGATTGATATAACCTTCAGGTAAATTTCTGCTGCTATTGTCTGCTTTTTTAGATACTAGAAAAATGTGAAAAAGTTCCAATTTGATCAATATAAGTATTGCTCCCGGGCAAAAATTAAAATTTTTAGCTCACAATTTCAACATTAAAATCTCAGAAGCAAAAAAATAATATTTTTCGACTTTTTAAGAAGGTTATTTGAGCTGGAAATTTAAAAACAGCTTATTATTAAAATTAATGTTAAATCTGTTTCGGCGAAAATTTCTTTGACAGCATCAAATTTTTCAGATGTGCCGACCTCTGATACTCAGATTATTACCAACTCCGAAAAATAGTCCCGCAACGCAGTTATAAGCCTAAACAGTGGTACTAAACAGTGGTTGCCGAAACAGTGGTACTGGTTTCGATTTTTGCACAGCAAATCAGTTATTCCGTGAATTATGAACCAACAAAATTTATATTTTTTCTTACATTGAAATCTTTAAACAAAGAAAATGGGAACCGGCACAGAAATTATTGATTTGATTTATTTAATCGTTATCAAGTTGTATAAATTTTCTCAAATCAATAAATAAAATTTGTTATCAGCGGAGAATCCTGTCTAAAACTCTTTCAAAAAATCAATCTTTGTAATTTTCACAACCTTTGATTAATTCACATTTGTAAAACCAGATGGTATTATTGATTTCGGCTTGAATTACGTGACCGGGTCTCGGAGGATAAAATTATATTTTCAATTTTATGTAAATTTGAAGAAATGAAAGAATTTTGGCATACGGTAAATACTGTATCAAAGGACTTTACCTGAATACGAACAAACTCGTATTTACAAGAAAATTTATCGTCAGTTTCGTGGATGGTTATGCATTTATGTTAGATAATTGATGAACGGATTCAAAGAAAATTAAACTTAATTAATTCGGCTTCTTCATTAGCAAGTAAAAATACGTAAAAACTATAAGATTAATAATCTTAGATTATAGTTAGACTTGAAATTTTTATGCCTAGGTGCAAGAAAACATGTATGTACGAAAACAGAAAAATATCTTTAGACCCCTTTTAAGTTTTTATTCAAATTCTTTTTTTTTTATCTACGTTTCACTTTTTTTATTTAGGATCTTCAGAATAGTGGTTTTTAGAAAATTCAAAGTCAAGTTTTTAACAAATTAAACAGATCTAGAAATAAGAAAATGAAAATGTTTTAATGTATGTTTAAATAGCGAACCGGTATTTAATTTCACTACAGCGGGGTGCGGCGTATAGTTATACGCGTATAGTTAGATTCCACGCAAAAACCTACGTAAGCCTCCGCAAAAACCTACGCATTTGAAAAATAAATTTATTCGTTCCTGGCGTGCGGCGTATAGTTACAGGCAAAAGATAGAGCTTTTTTTCAAACGTTCCTAAGCAAAAGATAGGCGTTTTCAACCAGATTTTCAGACCAAGCTTCTCTGGTCGGCGCGACAATGAAAAATACACTTTTTTAAAGACATGTTCAGATTGACCAATGAAATGTCGGTATTTCAAGGAGTTCAAAACATGCTTTCAAGTCTTGCAGACAATGTCGACTAGCTTGAAAATGGGCCAAAGTTAGTCAGATAAAAATACTTGAAGTTTTTTCTGGTTTTCTGAGAAGTGATTTTACTGTGAGCATATTTTTTTTCATAATTTTCCATTGTTTCCTTGACATTTTAACGATTCGGGGTAAATCTTTTTTCGAATTCATGTTTAATTAAAATTAACTTTATTTCCTTTTTTTTAAATAAAATCTAAATTTATTTCATCCTAGAAGTTTTGTAACGAAAAATTTAACTTAAAAATTCAGCAAAAATTTCTTACTCTGACATATTTTAACGCAATTTTCAACACTAGATATTGTCCAAATTGACCAATCAGCACATTTCCCCAAAAGTACGCGTTATAGTTAGAAAGTACGCGTATGTAGTTAGAATTACGGTTAGTTAGGGTTTTTTGGCGACAAAGTTTCTAACTATACGCCGCACTTCCGCTGTATGATAAACACCCCAAAATCGGGGACATCATTTTTTTTGGGTACATTAATTTGGAATCAAACCCATTTCACATAATATTATTATCCCGATTGATTTTTAAAAATTTCTCGCACAATAAAAAAAAAAAAAAATTAGTTTTTAATTTTACCACGATTAAAATTTTCTAATTTTTTTTTCTCTGAAATTTCTTATTGATTAAAACAATTCACAATAAAATCATTTTTGTTAAGCTTTCAAAGTTTTCAAAATTTTTCAAACTTGGCATCAAATTAGGATAATTTTATTCTTAATACGGGTGAATATAAACTTATTGGCCGCAAATAAGATAAAACTGTGCCTTCTGAAAAATAATAAAAATCCATTTTTGGGCAACTTGTTTCTTAATCAGCATTCAAAAAATTTTATAGGATTTTTGGTTGAATACGATGTAATAATTTTTTTAATCCAAACCTGCAAATATCTTAAGCTTATTTCAACGGTTCTGACATGATATTTGAAGGAAATATAGATTAAGATTATGATCGAAAAGGTTCAGGGAAGAAGATGTGGTGCTAATTCATTATATAAAGTAGATAAAATAAATAGATATACACTTGGTTTTTAATTCTTATTTAATTTTTGAGGTGTCTAGTAGTATTTAATTAAAGTCTTATCCGAATTCCGCTAATTTTAAATTTATCTTTCGTAACATTGGTTTTAATCTTGTAGGAATTATTTTTGAAAGTTTTTAAAATCTATTAAATCTTCTTACGTATCGAACATATCACGTTATTCTAATCATTTCAAATTTTGAGCACTACTTTAGCCTTCAGCCGCTGAAATCGCTGTGCGCAGCCATATCAACAATGAGTCATAGTCTTTGACGCAACATCTTTGAAAAAACATATGATAAACTTTCTGGCATACCCGTCTTTTTGATCACAGTTTTAAATTACAATAATAATTTCTTCAAAAAAATCACAAATTTTGATTAAAATATGTGAAAATTGTCTATGTTATTTTGTAGAAGAATTTATCAGAAACCTTATCAATATTGTTGAGAGTTTGTTCTATCTTATTGCACTAAAGCGCACTTATTGACTACCCAATATAACATTTTGTGGGGCCTGCCATAATCTCAGATTTTTTGATTCGTCGAATTATATCTAAGAAGCGGATCTTTAGGTTATAAACTATAAACTTAGGCTATAAACTCTAGGCCTGACGTCGCGTGTTTGCGTTAGAACCTAGTATTTGAAACTTTCATTGGTCAACATCATTATCACTGGAGCTTTCATTGGACAATCGCGAGCGAACTTTCCTCAATAATGAAAATTTCAAGAATAAATTTTCAAAAAATTTTATATCAGTTTTGTGTGGGTTCAAATTTCAAATTAAAATTGTTGCTTTCAAAATCATTTATCGCCTAAGCTTTATCTATCATTCTTGGAATTTCCTCGTTAAGAACCATTCAATCATTTTTATCAGATTAAGTTTGAAAACACGAAGAAAGTACAAATACATGAAAAATTTTTTAGGTAGAAAATGCAAAAAAGTTATTTTTTTTACGATATTTTCGCAGTGATAAATTTCTGCGAATTGTAAATTTTAACTTGCTCAACTCAAATTTTTTTACAAACTGTTCAAAAGGCAGCTGTTTGTCAAACAAGGAAGCCCGAGACCACATTACCTTTGATGCACTTTCCAAACAACTTCCGCGGGAACTTTGTAAGACATCAGATAATGCGATAATAAACAGTAATATGTATCCGTTCATGACGTTAAAATATGTTAAAGCGAAATTTTGAAGTTTTTTTCAATGAAGATCAGAATTTACTAATTTCCAGAAAATCTAATTTTTTGTTATTTATGAATTTCTAGATATTCAACCGATATCGTTAGCCCGATATGATGGATTGATATAAAAAAAAAGGAAAAAGAATCAGTTCGCGAAATTTTTTTTTGCTCGAGCCCTTTTTTTGAAATACTTCTCTGTGATTGGAACTTTTCATTTTTCTCCGATTTTTCCTATGATTTTTCTGTGATTTGAAAAGTTTCATTTGCAATTTTGAAAGGTTAGAAAAAAAAATTTTCCAATTTGTTTCTATCAAAATGCTTAAAATCTTGCAAGGAATACGTGGGTTGCCATGGTTAAGCCTCAATATGTTCCAATAAGGTCCGCCAATCAGCTACCAGGAATTTAAAAAGAGGCTCGAGCAAAGAAAAATTTTCGCGAGCTGATTCTTTTCCGCTATTTTTTATTTGAATCCATCATAGAAATCCCAAGTTCCCTGTTCACCCTCAAAAAAAGCACCGTGCGACGTCATAATTTGTCTCAATTTGTGAAAATAGTATCTCAAAATGAAGCTCAGACCGTTTTCAGATGAGTACACCGGGCTTGCCGAATTTCTGTCGGCAAACTCTGCGAAAGGAGCTTGCTGAAACCGAGCTTGCCGACCACCGAACTTGCCCAAACCGAGCTTGCCTCCCACCGAACTTGCCTATCACCGAGCTTGCCTACAACCGAGCTTGCCGATCAGCAAGCTTGCCGATACCGAACTTGCCGATACCGAGCTTGCCTACCACCAAACTTGCCGATACCGAGCTTGCCTACAACCAAACTTGCCGAAACCGAGCTTGCCGAATCTGAACTTTTTCAAACCGAGCTTGCCGAAAACGAACTTGCCAAAACCGAACTTGCCGAAACCGAGCTTGCCGAATCTGAATTTTTTTAAACCGAGCTTGCTGAAACCGAGCCTGCCGAAACCGAGCTTGCCGAATCTGAATTTATTCAAACCGAGCTTGCCAAATCTGAACTTTTTCAAACCGAGCTTGCCGAATCAGAAATTTTCAAACCGAGCTTGCCGAAACCGAGCTAGCCAAATCTGAACTTTTTCAAACAGAGCTTGTTTTGTCTCAATTTTTATGTTGTGCTGAGCTTAATTTCACAAACTGTTTTCAAGTTTTTCGGAAAAAATCATTGATTCAATTTTGAAACTATTTTATACAATTATAACTTTTGTTTTATGAAGTGTTTAGTAGGTTCTAGGG
>SCLH01000340.1:219670-233882 GCA_004367855.1 Oikopleura vanhoeffeni
TAACAAACAATGTATCTAAAATTACCACAGGTAGCGCCAGAACCGTTTTTTTTGTTTTTATGTAAAACCGGAAGTATTTTTGGGATTTGACACCAGCAAAAAATGCGCCATAAGCGTTTTTTTGGGAACAGTAGTCTAAAGTATAAGTCTATGGTCACCACAGATGCTGCTAGAGCAAAAATACATTAATTTTTGTATTTTTTGCCGATTTTGACGCGTCATGACGTAAATTGCTTTCTCTCACATATCCAAATTTGCTAATTTTCATTATTTCTTTAAATTGTACCTTTTTTCTGGTTTAGTCTTGAATATATGTAAGTATTAAACAATGAGCCATAATAAGATTCTGATTTGTCGAAATTTGGCCAAATGAGGATTGCCAATTTGGTATGATAAAAATATGCGCGCTAAGCTGATTTTTAGAGAAATTATGTGGCTATGATGACCACAGCTGGTGCTAGAGCCGATTTTGTTAATATTTTAGACTAGGAGTAATATTTTTCTTTCGAAAAGATGCGCCAAAAGCTGTTTTCTGGATACCGTATTATAAACTATAACCAAATGATCATCAAAGATGCCGCTAGNTCTCTCACATCTCCAAATTTGCTAATTTTCATTATTTCTTTAAATTGTACCTTTTTTTCTGGTTTAGTCTTGAGTATATGAAAGTATTAAACAATGAGCCATAAGAAGATTTTGATTTGTCGAAATTTGGCCAAATGAGGATTGCCAATTTGGTATGATCAAAATATGCGGACTAAGCTGGTTTTTAGAGAAATTATGTGGCTATGATGACCACAGCTGGTGCTAGGGCCGATTTTGTTAATATTTTAGACTAGGAGTAATATTTTTATTTACGAAAGATGCGCCAAAGCTGTTTTTCTGGATACCGATTACTATAACCAGATTATTCCTTTTTGCCTTTAATTTATCAAAGATGCCGCTAAACAAAATTAAATAATTGATTTCTTCGTTATTTTGTCAATATATGCTCGCACGTCTCCCAAACTTGCTAAGTTTATAATTTGATTCGAATTGTTGTAACATTTGTAAGAAAATGAGTTGAAGCCTTAAACTTAATGTCCTAACTCGACCAGACGCCCAAAAGAAAAGTTATATTTTCATTCCACAGATATAACCACGGTGATGACAATCACAGCTAATTCAGTTAGCCGCGCGAAAAAATATTAACGTTTTTGAAAATTGGGATCGTCTTAGTTTGTTCCAAAGGGTTGTGTGTTTTCATTAGAAAAAATTAAATGAGCTCAAAATCGGCCTCCCGACGCCGATAAATAGGTTTTTGTGTTTTATTCAAATTGTTGTTAAAAATGGCCAAAAATCGCGGAAGGCCGATAAAAGGAGATTTGTTCTGTATTCAAAATTGGTTGTAAAATCGGCCCAAAACAATGACAAAATTTGAAAATTTTGGGAAATTAATTTTCAAAATGACGTATTTCATGAGTCATGAATCATGACTTCCACAATCTGTTGAAATTAAATCTCAAAGAAACGATATGCCATTTGCAAATCGCACCATCAACGATATTGACAATCTAATCTAGGCGATATCGGGCCTACCCCTGTAATTGGAAACTTTTCGAAAATCTTTTTAGGATTATTATTAAAATATTTTTGAAATCCGTGATAAAAATTAAACGCCTTACTTTTAATGTCCTATTTGAAAGTAAATTATCCGTCATTTTCTGAACATAATAATTTGAAATCAGTAATAATTTAATCCTTTTATGAAATTTAATGATAAAAAACACGCTTTTAAAGCATTAATTTTGAATTATTAGCTTCACGGTGCGCAAAAAGTATCCGATCCGATCACATATCCGATCAGATCGGACATTTTGTGATCGGATGTGATCGGTTCGGATCTGCTCGGAAGCAAATCTCAAAATTTGAAGATCGGATCGGTTCGGACCCGATTTGAAAACAACGTGATCGGATCGGTTCGGAAAAAACCCGATCTGATCGGTTTGCTCGGACCTGCTCGGTATTTCCGAGCAGATATTTTAGCTCGGACGCCCATCCCTGTATGGTATACCTTGTTTTACTCACTATATTTTCTTGAACTAAAAATTAGAATTTTAGTATATAAAATGTCGGATGCAAAAATATTACCTTTCAACTTCCTTATGCAGAAAAAATTTTATATATTGAGCCCGCATGTCAAATTAGAAAAAAACTTGAGAAATGAAGGAGGAGTAGGCTTTTTAGTGTTTTTGAGGGAAGCTTGCTGAATATAATTTTCTGAGCGCAGGTCTAATAATCTGAGTGGCACTGCCGAAATTCTAAAGAGTTATCCTACATGTTTAAAAAAAATAAGATAAGTTTCTTATACACTTGTACTTTTATACTCTTGTACTAAGTTTCTCAGAAACTGCACTTGAAAACTTAAAAAAACAGCGTAATCATCGACGCCCACTTCATTAACCTGATCAACTATTTTTTTCTAGAAATCTTGAAAATTTACTTCCGGCACAAAACCGCAATTTTCTACTGATTGCAGCATATATCAAAAAAAATATTTTCCATTAGAAAGTAAGACGACATGTTTCTCTTACTCATAAAAAATAAATTTTCTTGGGCCGTTTTTGAGAAAATCAAGCTCGAAATTTCAAAATCTCATAAAAATTACGTGTTTCTTTAATTCTAGATCAGGTCCGATGAAAATTTTGCAAAAAAAAATGTGATGGTCGTAGATGGAGTGCAACCTGTTCTCCTGACAAAAATTCATAAATTTTCATATAGCCGCTTTAAAGAAAAGCGACATTTTAAAATCAGTGTTCTAGAATTCTACTCACACTTGGTGCTGTGGTCCTCGAAAATTTTTGTTTTCACTTTCGGTCAAGCGCAGAAAATTATATCTTCATATCAGTTTTTTCAAAATTTCTATAACTTGTTTTGTTTTATTTTGAGCTCTGATTAAAAATATAAGAAACCGTTGAGTACCCACTTAAATAAATTTTTATCAAAAATGAATTCCAAAATGATTTCTGAAAAAAAAGTACCATTCAAAAAACTATCACTTATCGCTCACAGAGAAATTAAAAGTGTTCGAAATACGCCGGAAAAATCCAAAAGCTATGGGGGCCGTTATTATCAAATTATTTTAAAAAGAAACTTACCCAAGTATTACAGACTCGACTTTAAGAATAATCATAAAGGAAATTATTTGAACAAAAATTGTGTGCAGATTTGAAGAAAAACGTCTATGTTTTGCCTTTTGGAAAACGCCTATCTTTTTGCCTGAAAGGTTTTGAAAAAAACGCATATCTTTTGCCTTTCACCTATACGTCGGACGTCAGGGAGAAAAAGTTTTTATTTTCAGATGCGTGGGCGATTGCGGAGGCTTACGTAGGTTTCACCAATACGCCGTCATTGTAATGGGTATCAAACGATAGTGCACAGAAATCTAAGACTTGTGGCTAAAAAATTTATTTCGAAAAATTAACTCTAAAATTAACTCTAATCCACCCTCATCCAAATGTAATTAAGTAGTGTATAAAATTCATCGATGAAAGTTATACAGTATGTGACATACTGTTTGTCACATTTTTGCTCATATTTTAGGCTTCTTGTAGAAATATGATTGATAACTCTTATTGAACCGCTTTGATTGGGTGGACTCGATTGATTGGAGTATGCATTTCTGCGAAAAGCTAAGAATATGAGTGAAAATGTAGAATACAGTATGCCTAGCTATTCCACCAATCGATTTTCGCCAAAATCGACCAGTTAGTTTAGATTTGTACTATATACGATCTGTGCCAAATTTATTCTGCTTTTGTGTTGATTTTTTTTTAAGTTCGAACTTTAAGTTTCGAAATTTTCTGAGTATTTTCTTCAACAGGACAAAAAAAATTGCTAAAATTTTTGCAACGTTCAGAACAATTTGAAAAAAAAAAAATGAAAAAAAAAATTCGAAATTTTTCGAAAAATTTTTTTCGAAATTTTTTTTCATTTTTTCAAATTGTCTGAAACGCCTGCAAAAAAATTTTCAGCAAATTTTTTTTTGTCCATTGTCGAAAAATACTTGAAAAAAACTCGAAATTCTCAAAAAATGTAATATGACACCATCTATCTGAGATATATGTGCCAAAAAACTGGTGGTAACTAAGTCAACAAGGCGGTTATTTTGATAATAACAAAACAAATTTTGACTTAACGGCCATCCCTTTTTTCAATTTCTAAGTTTTTTTATCAAAAAAATCAAGGTTGAGAGCTGAAAATGACAAATTTCAAAAATTTATTTTTTTTTCCAAAAATGTGGTTAATTTTATTCATAAGTGCGGACCCAAAAAATACCGAGCGGCATGTTGTTAAATAATTAAATACCGAAAATACGAAAAAACGCTATATTTGTTCACTTACGTCCAAAAAAATTTTTCATAATTTTTTTTTAATTTTTTCTTTATATTATGCCTCTCAAAGTTTCAGAAGAATCCACCTATTTATTTCTATAAGTCGAAATTAATGGTGGAATAGCTAAGTATGCCGCATACTGTAATTCAGCATTAAGATTAAAATTAACATAATATTTTATTGAATAAAATATACTATGACAATTATAATTCAGTATTTCGATCAATAATTACTTAATTATTTATTATAAGAAAAAACCGATGGTTGTTTCAGTCCTCGCTCTCTGACTGGTAGTCTCTGTACACCAGGCTTTGAAAAGGGATTTTTTTTCGATAACTTTATTAAAAAGAGTTAAGAGCAGAACAAAAATGAAATATAGAGACCACATTTTTGGATAATGTTAACCCATTTTGAAAAATAGCCTATTGCACATTTTATGTTTTGTGAATTTTTAAGATATTTATTTTAGTAAACCGTATTTCCCACAGACTTTTCGAAAATGTCTGTCGACTTTGAGCATACTAAACCTCAATGAAGTGCACCTGCTGAAGTCACTGAAAGATGACTTCAACCGTTAGAACTCAATTTAGGTGGTTCCCGTGCGGGATAGGAAAATTAATAGGGATAGAACTATTATAGAAGGGATAAACCGAGGGGGAAAGAGGGAGATAGGGATGGGATGGAAAATTATAATCTTCGTTCATTTCTTAAAATTTAATTATTCATTCAATATCTGCAAATCTTTTGATAAAATATCATATTTACTAGGAAATTTTTTAAATTATTAAATTAAATCGTCTTATAACTATTTAACTCGTTATCAACGGGCTCCGTGGGATTTGGGGGCTCAGTTTTGAAAAAAAATTGATGAAAAAATGATGAATATTAAACCTGCTTTATTTGATGATGAAAAATCATCCTTCGGCCGATCTGGAATTTCATACAAAATTTAATCATAAAGTTTTGTCAAAAAAATAATATCAAGGAAATGCTTTAATCGCGTCCACCCTGAGGTCCACTTTAGAGCGTCACCTAGTGATTGCACCAAAAAATATCATCGGTAAAAACTTCCTTGGGTTCTATCTTTTCGGTATTATCAAATTGAAATTTTAACTTTACTTCCGGTCAAGTCGAAAGTAATGAGTCATTGAAAATGTCAACAAAGTTTTGACGAATTGAGCTAGTATCACAATATTTTCCCCGTATCTACGAATTTTGTAAATATCGACGATTTTCGTCTGTATCTTAATATTTTGTTCGAATTTACACAAACGGGATAAAAAAGGGATAGTTTATCCCGGGTCCGGGATAAAATGGGACAATCTAAATGGGGATGGAAAATTGGTGGGGATGCATCCCTTTTGGAAGCCTGCTGTACACCCTGTTTTTGTAAAATAATTAATTACATATATTTTATACATGTACAATGTACACTGTACATGGCTCTTTTGGCGATATCAGGATAGAAAATAATTTTTGTTCAAAGAGTGAAAAAAAGAAGGCGTTCTAATTTACGTCATAATTTTAACGAGTACAACCCAAGATACCGTGGATCGAAGGACACGGGTGGGAGCAGAGAGAAACTCTAATCGAGTTAATGTGGAGCGGCAGAGGTATTTTGCGCTCATTTAAAAGCGAGAGACATCTGCGCATGACTTGAATTAAGCCTTAATTTATATAAGCTTAAATCTCAAAAATGATATTTCGGATCATTTATTAATTTTTGTAAAAGAAATTTTTATTGAATATTTTTATATAATTGTATTTACAAATGAGAATATAAAGCAAACTAAACATAAGATTGAAAAAACTTTTCAAAACATCTTAATCATGATTTTTCTGATTCGAACTCTATGTATCAATCACGAACAAGCGAAAAATGTTGTTTGCCGATATAAAAATTTCCATAGTATGAAAGTTTTTACAACATTTTGAATTTAGCTTCTTTATTCAAGATCAAAAATTAGTGAAATTCTCATTATAATTTGTCACTTCATTGTAAATCTTTTCTGTTAAGTTTCCTTTGACAATGCAGCGCTCGTTATTAATTTTAAATAAGTGACTTTAAATCCTTATTACCTGCAGTCTGTTAAGGTAAATAAACCAGCCCGGCAAACTTTTCAATTGATTTATTTATAATTCTAAACAATTGGCTGTGTACATATCAGTCCTGCAACTTATGCTTCAAAAAAATCGAAATTTTCAGGGCTGAAAATGGCGTTTTTGTTAAAAAAATATTTGTTTAAATAATCGACAAAATTTTGAAATAAATTCTGAAGATTTTCCTCAAGTTTATTCTTTTCATTAGAAAAAAATAATCTCAATTCTGAAATTATTTCAACTGATTTCAAATTCAAGAAAATTGAACCGCAAAGAACTTTCCAAATGTAAAGTAATTGCGGATTTGAATAAAAATCACCGGAAACTTTTTTTATAAAATTTTTTTGAAATGTTCTTATCAAATGTACCGAACATAGCAAAATTTCGATATCAAGAAAAACAAATTTTGCCGCATTTATGAAACCGATTTCAGCGTCACAGTGAAAAACCGGAATATTTAGTTCTGTTTGAAATTTTTCATAATAAATTTTTTTGCAAAACTCCAGAATTTCGATATAACTGTTTTTCGACCGTTTGACCATAAGAAATTTCATAAATGGGTAAGAAAAAACTTTAGTGTTTGTAGAATTATTTATACAAACACTGAAAATGTAAATTTGCTTAAAATCGAGATTACGACAAACAGAAAAAGTACCGTCGACAAAAATATGTNTAATCGAGGAGACATCTGCGCATGACTTGAATTAAAGCCTTAATTTATATAAGTTAAATGCTCAAAATATGATATTTCGGATCATTTTAAAGTTTTGTAAAAGAATTTTTTATTGAATATTTTTGAATATATTTTATTTACAGAATGAGAATATAAAGGCAGAATAAATAAGATTTGAAAAACTTTTAAACGATTCTGAATCGAATTTTCTGAGTCGGATTGTCTGTATCGGAATCAGCCGATACAACCTTGAAAAATGTTTGTTTGCGATATAAAATTTCGATAGTATGACAAGTTTTACAACATTTTGAATTTGAGCTTCTTTATCAGAGATCAGAAAAATTTAGTCGACATCTCAGATAGGATTTTGTTCACGTTGCATTTGTAAAGGTCTTTTCTGTTAAGTATTTCCTTTGACGAATGCAGCGCTGGTAATTTTAAATAAGTGACTTTAAGTCCTTAATTATCTGCAGGTGCTGTTAAAGGGTTAATAAACCAGCACCGGCAGGAACTTTTCAATTGTTTATTTATAATTCTAACAATTTGTGCTTGTTGTGACAATAGCCTTGCATAACTTTGCGGTCAAAAAATCGAAATTTTCAGGGCTGAAAATGGCGTTTTTGTTAAAAAAATTAGTTGTTAAATAATCACAAAATTTTTGAAATAAATTCTGAAGATTTCCATCAAGTTTATTTTTTCATAGAAAAAATAAATTCTCAATTCTGAAATTATTTCAACTGATTTCAAATCAGAAAATTGAACGCCGAAAGAACTTTCCAAAATGTAAAGTAATTGCGGATTTGGATAAAATCACCGGAAACTTTTTTTATAAAAATTTTTTTGAAAATGTTCTTATCAAATGTTACCGAACATAGCAAAATTTCGATATCAAGAAAAAAACAAATTTTGCCGCAATTTATGAAACATGTCAGGCGTCACAGTGAAAACCGGAATATTTAATTCTGTTTTGAAATTCATCATAAATTTTTTGCAAACTCCAAAATTTCCCCGCGTGCGTTTCAAGTAGCGAATCCACAAATATTGAACATGATGTCGGTTTGAGTGAAACAAAAAACGGGGTTTTATGTACAAAATCGTATTTTGAGAATGCTTTAGTCAATAGCGAAGTAACTTTAGTGAAATGTTAACATTTAGAAATTACTATCTATAAAAAATTAACTATTATAAAATATTTATTAAAAAGACAAAAACTTAACATAGGTACCAACATTGATAAACAACAAAAAAAAATAAATAAGATTATCTGAAATGTAAAATGGTTCGTCCCTTTGACTTAAAATTTGTGTCGGAAAAAGGACACCTGACGGGCCCGCTGTGGTTCACCGAATATTTCCCAATCTCAAGCCGATAAATCAATCAGATTATTAATAAGGAAATGATCGGTTTCATAAAAATAGCAGCTGCATTTGCTCATTGCCCTCTAGCACTATATTTACGTCAAACCCCTATAGTGTTTGGAATCAGACTTAGAAAGAAATATTTTTGAGAATTGCGGAAATTTTATTCAAATCGCGCTCCTTATCACCTTTTTCTAGTGTTTATGGAATTTTTTGCTTAAATATTTTATATCTAATTTTGTTCCTTAAATTAATTCTAAGAATGAAAATACGAAATTTGATTTAGGGTCATTTTTTCTGCATTTAAGGGGATCATATCCGAGCGCTTCTTATCACCTTTTTCTAGAGTTTATGGAATTTTTGCATAAATATTTTATAATCTATTTGTTCCTTAAATTTATTTCTAAATATGAATGAAAATCGAAATTTTGATTTAGGGTCATTTTTCTTGCATTTAAGGGGATCATATCCGAGCGCTTCTTATCACCTTTTTCTAGAGTTATGGAATTTTTGCATAAATATTTTATATCTATTTGTCCTTAAATTTAATTCTAAATTGAATGAAAATCGAAATTTGATTAAGGTCATTTTTCTGCATTTAGGGGATCATATCCGAAGCGCCCCTCCTTATTGGCTGATATAATAAACCTACGCGTTATTATTTTGTTGATTACACAGAGAGAAGGTTTTCATTTCGCACAAACGACATCGCCACTTCAACTCACGCGAAGGGGGTACGACATTAGCAAAATTTTCGATATCAAGGAAAACAAATTTTTGCCGCATTTATGAAACCGATTTCAGCGTCACAGTGAGAAAACCGGATATTTAGTGTTCTGTTTGAAATTTTTCATAATAAATTTTTTTGCAACTCCAAAAATTTGATATAACTGTTTTTTCGACCGTTTGACCATAGAAATTTCTAATGGGTAGAAAAACTTAGTGTTTGTAGATTTATTTATACAAACACTGAAAATGTAATTGGCTTAAAATCGAGATTACGACAAACAGAAAAAGTACCGTCGAACAAAAATACTGTCGATGGTTTCAAAAAAATTTAATTCCGATTCTAAAAAAATGCGGAGTCATATTTTTTGTTCGTTTATTTAATGAATGTAATTTAAAGGTAAAAGCAGTAAAAGTATCTGGGACAAGGTGTTCAAGATTTTAAGAAAGTTTGGGTCAACCTGACCCTCAGCTGCTCGGAATTCTTTTTGAAGGTAATATTTCGAGTTTTTTTCGTTTTTTGAGTCGATATTTTCTCCAATCTTCGAGACCACTAACATCTCTCATTACCCATGCGTTTTCTGTGTGCTTGATTGCAGGTTTTGGCATTATTGCGGATTCAGGTTTGCTCATTACGAAAAGACGTGCAACTTCTTGCGTCCAAACGACATTGTTATTGTAGCCCGATTTCATGTGGCTTGGATTTTTCCAAAAATGGTGGACTGATAAATATTTCCGGCTTTTTTAATGAAACCGCGAATTATTTTCTGGCCATAGTCAATGTAAGAAAATATGGAGTTTTTCTTGTATCCATTTTCTTATTTATGTCAACAAATACGCATCTGAGTTGACGAAGCATTAGTCATATTAATTTTTTAATAAGAAAATGTCTTTTATATCCTCAATTTTTATCTGGCGGTGTAATATCGGTTATATAAAGCCGCTGAGAATGTTACAAAACAAGCTTTGTTTCATTGATAATTATTGTCAATTATTTTGCTTATATCCCAGTTATTTGATTATGGGTTGAAGTCGAGCCGGCGCAGGTGAAAGTTAAATAATTAAGTCATTTCCAACTATCACTTCCACGGCTCATTACCTTTCGTGGCAAAATTCTTTGCTGCCTCTCTTGCTCCACCTGGCTCATCTCTGCTACCACCCGTGTTCTTCGGTTCACGTATCTTGGACGGCACCGAATTTTAACCAGTTTGAATTGAAAATTTTCTCTTAGAAAGGCTATCTGAAAACAAATTTCATGATAAAAAATAGACCAATTTTTGACTTTTGAAATTTTTAGTGTTATTTTTTCTGGAGTCATAATTGTTACATGAATCATGTATCATGATGTACATTATGTTGTTTTTTAAACGAAACCTAACTGTTAGATAATTTGTGAAAGAGCTGTACTCTAAGGAGTCCTTAGTAAGGACAGTATCACTCTGAGTCCGTTACTCTAAAAACTGACCTCTAACTACAGTATTACGTTAAGTACGTTTTAAAAACGTTTATCTGAAATTCTAATTTTTATTTTGTAACGAAATTCACACCATTGATGATCAATGATTGACCGTATTAAAAGATAAGGGACAGTAATAAAAACTTATGCATAGAAAAAGAGGAAAATATTCTGATAAGTACTTGTTTATCCTTAATTTCACTATTTAATCGGAAAAATTTGAATATTCATATTATAAAGAAATAATTTTTGGTATTTTTTTTACTAAAATTTCGAATTTTTCTAATGAAATTTTAGTTTTAATTCAAATTGTCCTAATCTCGCGTAGTCCTCCAGCAGAGTGGCGCAGCGGAAGCGTGCTGGGCCCGATAACCCAGAGGTCGGAGGATCGAAACCTCTTTCTGCTACGATTGGCTAATAATCGTATAGTTGGTTAGTACTTCGCGGTTGTGGCCGCGACAACCAGGTTCGAATTCCTGGTTATAGCAATTTTTTAATTAGGAATTTATGCTCGATTCAACTAGGGGTCACAGGACGATTTTCGACGAGAAAAATGATCGAAACTGAGAATTTCAGTACTCCTACGGTTCCTTGGTTTAATTTTTGGAGCAAAAAACTTGCTTATTGGACTTTTTGAAATTTTACTCCCTGGTCGTCTAAAATGACCAAAATAGATACCGGTCACTAGAAAAAATAAAGAGGACTGACTTCCTCGGATTTTTCGGATACCCTTTAGTCTCTATTTTGGCCTCGTCCTGCGACGCCCTAGATTCAACAACTAGTTTTTTTCCATCATTTGAATCCGTTATCTGCACATTTAATTTCCTTATTATTTATAATTTTGAAAGTCTCAATAAGGTTGCTAAAAAATCTGTTCCGCAGCGGCGCGCCGAGTAAAGTACATAATGTTCACAATTTGTGAACTAAATACATTTTAAGACGATTTGAATGAGTATTTCAAAAGTCAAAAACGGGTACCGATTTTATTATCGCATTTTGTAAAGAATTTTTTCTTGCCATTTTAACAAAGGATTTTTTTGTTTTTGGAAATCAAAAAAAAATTGGGTCAAAAATTAAAGGTCAAACATTGGCAAACACGCTAAAATACCCCTCGTAAAATTTCGAGTGACCTTTGTGCACAAAATCAATCAGATTCTCACTTTCTGTCTATTGAGTAAAAAAGTTCAAAATTCCAGAAAAAGTAATGTTTTCCTATGGTACTAAAAAGTTTAAAATTGTGGGCACTTAACCCCTGGAATCACAGAAAAAAAGGTTCCGCCAAGGCACCAGAGCCGATATATCGGCTCTACTTTGGACGTTGTTTACAGAAAGCTCAAGGTAGTTGAAGCTCCAATTACTTTTGCAATAGGAAGTTGAGAAGATATATTTTTGCATCAATCATTTCAAATTCTAGAATTTTCATTTTTAGTTCTAGAAAATATAGTTTGAAAACCAAGGTGTATTATATCACGTGATACGTGCTCATCGTAGTCTTCACAAATTTTATTTTTATGGGTACCAACGCACAAGTATCTGCCCTACGTCACACTTTAATTCGATTAGATCTACTAGTATATATCATCGATAAAAAGTTATTTTTAAAAAAGTGAAAAAAAATGATGAAAAATCACAAATTTCTATGAAAAATGGGTAATTTCCCAAATAAAAGCAGATTAATGCACTTTTTTATTGTTTTTAATTTTATATTGTAATCAAGTGACAGTGTGGACAATTTTTGATTGATTTAATTAATTTTTATATTAAATAATTTTTTTCATGGAACTACTTAAATTGAAAATTTTGAAATTTCACTTCAAAAAAACACTGTCCCAAGATACGAATAAAAATTTAATGTTAATAGGTTTTGTATGCACAGAACACTTTCCTAAAAACTGGCTCATCTCACATTTGTATTTGATGTCTAGTTTCGAATACTTTTTCCGGAAGTAAAACTTCGGCGAAAAATCTCAAAAAATCAACTCCCCGTAATATTCGAACCAAATATCAAAAACAAAATGAGTATTTTTTTCGGATCACCGCAAATTTTATAATGTATTCGGAAGAAACAATGTGTGCATTTTTTTGCCCTTTTAGAAGTTCTAGGTAGGCTTTAGCCGATAGATATCGGCTCTATGATTCCAAGGGTTAAACCAAAATCCAAATAATTCGGTTAATCAAAAATTCTCTAGAGTTTAAACTTGATAGGTACCTTTAGAGCTTCCAATCAAAATCGTTAAAAGTCTAACCGATAATTTCAAGTCTCACATTAAGAGACGATTTAAATCGGTAATTATTCTCTTACCCCCACCCGCATGAGCGTCTTTCAGATCACAGAGACCAAAAATATATTGGGGAAGTGTCATTTGGCAAGCGGAATATCGGAACAGACCCCGAAAGTTCCCCTTATTTTTAATTTCAAGAATTTTGGTGACTTTCTGAAATTTCTCATCAGACCGGAAATGCATTATTTGGATGCAATTTTTTGTTTATACAGTTAAAACAGCACTGGAACCAGATAATTATCTACAGTTATCTTTTAAGGGAGTACTGGTCGCATTTTAAGGCCAAAAACAGGGTTTTCAGCGTCGCCTCAATGAAGTACTAGAAACAGCACGAACATATGTATTTCAGTTTAGGAATAATTGAAAATTAATCTTGCTTTCAGAAAACAAAGCGAAGGTCTCTGATTGGCCGACCAATCAGGAACGACCTTTCAAAAGTGGCACTATTTCACTTCAAAAGCCTACTCCTCTCTGAGTTTTGAAGATAGAGAATACTTTTATAGCTTTTATTGACCACAGAGAACGTGGGCAGAACCCCAAGTTCAGTTTTACTCAAAAAAATTTCATCCGGCGCTTAAATGAGCAAAAAACTGTTTTTTGGCCTTATTTTGAGTGCCTCGGGGAAAATACTACTCCTCCCTGGATTTTGACGACAGAAACCTAAAACTGGTATGTATACGATCCTTGAGGATACGCGCAAAGCCCCTAGTTCGACAATTTGCATTTTTGTATCTCGTCTTTTTGGAAACCGCGATTCAAATTCTCAGAAATTTCAAAAATTTGAAAAAAATCACACTGAATATGTTCAAATCGCGATGAAAATACTTTTTTTATGACAAATGAAAATAAAAAGACATCTGATCAACTTATTTTTGTCCATATTTTCAGAAAAAAACATTTTAAAACTAATCTGNAAAAAAAATTTTAATTTTTGGAAAAAAAAAATTCTGAAAGTTTCTTAGATTGATAAAATCGACGGACCTTATATTTCGGCTCTCAGACATGGTGGAATGCTTATTTTTATCTCATTCTCAATTTTGTTATCGGTTGCATTCCAAAAAATTAAAAAAATAAAAATTCGATGAATTCGATGAATTTCCTATTTACTTCTAAATTGACTCGTCATTTTCAGCTTATTTCGAACAGGAATTACGTGTTTGATGAGAAAAGACACCGAAACATACATTTCACTGTGTGAAATTAACTGGCTGTTCACTAAAAATATGAATTTGTTGAAAACTAT
>SCLH01000340.1:258544-271837 GCA_004367855.1 Oikopleura vanhoeffeni
GTCATTTTCATGGTCCTGATATCGATTTATCCGAGAAACTGACTTTTTCTATTTCAACGATTTTTATTTCAAAAAATAATCAAAGTTTAAAATTTTGCTCTCTAGTGACACTTGTGGTAATTTAAATAATTTACAAAGATCATTTTCGTGTTCCTTGGTATTAATTCACTCTAGAAACAAACTACTGGTCAATATAGTTCAATTCCTGAAAATGCTCAAATTCGAAAAATTGCTTTTTAGCGACAGCTGTGGCAATTTTTGGAATTTTTAATGGTCATTTTCGATTTCTCTGATATAAATTATATATAAAAACGAGTTTCAGATAAATTTGATAAACTCTTTAACAAATCGAGTCCCCAGATGACGGTTCCTTCTAATAATTCATGACATCGACTCACAAAAAAATTCATATTTTTTTGGGCCCAGGCCAAGGAGTACTTTTTTTTGTTGGATCATTGGAAATACATTCTGTTCTATAATTTAAAATAAAATTTGGCTTTGTCGGGAAAACTTTTTCAAAAAAAAAATCTAATTAAACAAAAAAATAGCTTAAAAATCGTTTTTGGGTCATTTTTAGCCATTTTTGGAAAAAATTGTAACGAGATTTTTTCTTCTAATTCACTTTTTCATCGATCCCATTGGTCATTTGAGGTCTTAGGGGACTTTCAAAATCGGTCCCGACCGACCGCGGCCACTCTAAAAGGGCTAACTAAAAAGGTTATAAAATGTGTCCCTCAAGGTTATGATCGAGTGATCCAGAGTGAAAGGAAACGGTTCCTTATATACTCAAGACTGAGAAGAAATCGTTTCCTGTTGTGTAGGCGTATAATGATAGTCAGTAAAACAGTGAACTAACTATGATTCATTGAGTGACTCATAATGATTAATGGTCAAATATGACTAACACATAAATGAGTCAAAGTTCGGCAATACTCATATATACAACAGTACACCCTTCTCCCTCTGACAAATAAAAAGAAGAATTTTTGTTTTTTTTATAAATTTTAAGGCAGAGAAAGACGAGTGACTGAAATTTATAAATATGTCAGCTTGACTCATTTCTGTGTTTGTGTTTTTGTGTTTTCTAAAAAAATTTATTTATACTTATAAAAAATATTTGGGGGGGGGGATTTTAACAGTGGAAACAGGTACCGGGAAAATACAACTCTGCCCTAAAAAGAGGGGGTTAAATGGTCCAGGGGGCTTCTAACTGGGGGGGCTTTAAGTGCTTAACGGCTGTATATAATTTGCCTGATGTTGGGAAGTACGATGAACAACTAAATTTAAAATTGGGTAGTTTTTATTGTAATTTTAGTTTGTAATGGCAGGGCAGACAAAGAGTTGAATAGGGGATATAAAGCAGGAGAAAATGAGCATAAAAAGTGTGTATTAATTATTCAAGGGGAAGTTTAATATACCTAAGGGGAAAAAGACTGATTTCTCTATTATTTTAACTGAATTTATTATGACGAGGATAAGAATTACTTGTGTCTGAAATAAGTTTTAGTCTAAATCTTCAAGACAAGAAAGGTCTTCCTCTAATTTGTTCTGTGCAATTTTGAGGTTTCTTGGAAATGCTAGGCGAAGCATTTCAATATAACAATGGGTCTCAAATTCAGGATTCGAGGTAATATTGTTAAAAAATTTGTCTTCAATCAAATGATTCACAAAAATAGTTCCCCTCAATTTGCTATAAAGAATACGGCCAATTTTGTAGTAACGAGGAGTAGCATAAGGTGAATTAGCAGTTCAATTTGCAACAGTTTTCAAAATGCCGGCCGTAGATTCGCATAGAGTAGTGGGCGTTCCAAAACGTTTATTGGCCTCACGAGCATGACCACTCCTCAATGTACTCCATAGTTTGGGAAAATTGTTCAAAATTTTGCGTGGTGATTGGATACTTTTTTTTGGATATCAGGAATTGAAATTTCCAATCTAGCTCTAGCTGCAATTTCATAAAGCGCAAGCGCTAAGTGGCTGATGTGTAGCCAATAACGAAGCATCATGCAAATGAGTTTTGCCTCCTGAAATATTTAAATAACTATTTTAACACTATAAGTATTTTCAGCAAAAAATCATCGAAGAAATTAAATGATCTTTTGCTTATTGATTTATATTTATATGAGGCTTTCAAATCAACTTTCTTTTTGTCTTTTACTTATTTAAAACTTAAAAAAATTTTAATTTAAAAGTCCAATATCACGAAGTTATGATCTTACGGCTTTATAATTTTATGATTTTTAAAAAATTTTCATGATTATAATTTTATGATTTTAACAAAAAAAAAATTAAAAAAAAAAAAGTTTTGTAATCTCGTGAGTTTGCCAAGGAGAGTTTCCTGACCTTATCTAGGATCCCTTAAAACTGTCTTACATAATCTTTATATAAAAATTCGTATCAGTTAAAAATCTCAATCTTTGTGATGTAGTTCCAACTTTTCAAATTATCACAATGTAGGCCAATTTCTTCTTATTTTAAACAGTTTTCAAGTACAATTTATTCATGACAAAAGACAAATCGGAATGACCTATTTTTTCAGTATAAATCACTAATAAGGCTCTTTCTGGAAAAGTTCTTGTGGAAAGAATATTTTTGAACGATCAATCTCTTCTCTTATAACCTTTTTTGCCTTCCTTCGTTTATAAAAACTTTTTTGACGTAAAAAACAAAAACGTTTAGTAATAAACACGTGCCCTATGCGGATGGTTAGGCTCGTTCAAAACCATGACTCCTATTCGATTGGATACTGGCAATACGATGGCGCCCTAAAAATATTTCCTAGAATTTAGTGTAAATTTAACGTTCTGGCCTAAAACACCTGAATTTATAAGATATACTGACTTCTTAACCATACTTTAAACCCGTATGTAAGGCACACTTTATACAAAAATACTATTGTTCAAAACCTCATAATTGAACACCTCGGTTAAAGAAACGGGGTGATTAGGTCATGGGACTGCATTTTATTTTTCTTGTACTTTAAATCTTTTCAATAAAGTTCTATAATTATCGAAAACAAAAAGACAATAATTTATTTAACAATAACTACATGTATGCAAAAAGAAATAAGAGTCATTTAACAACGGTGTCACAAACAAGTGTTGAAAATTTCAACAGTAGTTTAGAAACGATATTCGCTTGACCCTTGCATCAGTTGACATACAGAAACTTAATAGACATCAGAAAATTACACATGTGATTCTGCCTGCTTTTTATGTTAAATTCTAAAAAAATAATAACCGACTTTGGACTTGATTTGCGGAAAATTTTCATAATATTTTTAAAAAAAGTCGATAAAAATGACAACTTAAAATTTCATGATTATTCAAACTCGGGTCAGATGCAAATCTTGCGAAAATAATTTTACTGTTAAAAAACACTCTGTTTCGACAATGCATTGTAATAACTCGAAAAGCTCCAAAACAAAATATTAGTCTTTACTAAAAAACAAAAGCATTATATATCTCAAAAGAAGAACATTTTTAAAAGATCGATATAATACAACTTAAACTTTTAAGAATTATTGCAAAACGGGGTAAGAAAAAGTCGTGTTAGGCACCAATGAACAAGTCTACAATAGTGGCATTTTATTATTTAATCTGGTTTGTTTTATATTCACACGAATGCCGGATGAAAAAGAACTAAAAAATATTTGACGAAAAATGCGGGAAGAACTTTATTTATGAGCTTTGAATTTTTTTTAAATTTGACGATCAGGAAATAAAATTCGAAGTCAAGCTTTTTTTTAAATAAATAAAAGACATATTTTTAAATGTGCTAAAATACATTCAATTCTGGTTAGATGGAAGAAATCATTAGCACAAAAAATAAACCAACTAAGTTTTTTCGAAAGTTAAATTGACCCCAGTCTTCCGAGTCAATGCCACTCCCTTAAATGACTGACCTTGTTTTATCAATTTTTCCAAAATAATATAGAAATTTAAATAAATTCAGATTCATTTCATAAATAAATTGAAGTGATGAAAAAATCACGTCCAAAAAATATCTTTATTTATAATATCTAAGATGATTTATCGTTATTTATTTCAATTCACAATTTTTTTCGAAAAATTGATAAATAATAACTCATTCATCTAAGGTCAGCATCAGGATTCAAACAATATAATTTAAGTTTTTAGATGTTATTTTGTTTTCGAACCCATAAGCCCAGCAGACTGGAGTCATTATAACTTACGAAAATAATAAGTCAGTATATTTTTTCATGCTTATTATAGTTAGCTGAACCGATCTAAATTTGATTAAGCTTGATAAATTAATTTTTATTCATTTTAGGAAAAATTTGAGTTCGAGTTTTTATTTTTGAAATCGTGAAAATTTCAAAAAAAAATCAAACTGCCATTATGAAAATTGTTCGCATTTTTTGTCCAAAATTTTTCTTCTTTTGATTATTTAAATATGTGGGTTAAAACCAAAGAAATAACGACTTCAACTTTTTTTCATGGATTCCTAAATATTTTCTGACCGCTTTTTGAAAAATCATACAGTTTTTTGTTTTCATTTCTTACCGACTTTTTTAGAAATATTATGAAAATTTTCCGCAAATCATGTCCAAAATTTTGAATTTATGGTTTTTGGAATTTCCAATTAAAAATTAGGTAGTATCACTTATTTAATTTTTTTTGTATCTATTGAATCTCCGTATGAAAACTAATGAGTTGGTCGCGCCATTATCATTTCTAAACTATCGATGAAATTTTTAACACTTGGCTGTACACTCGATAATTGCCATTTGGCACTAAATTTATATTAATTTCATGCTAGCAAAAAATTCCCAATACAATTGCGGGTGTAATAGGCGCCATTTATTCAGATAGTAAGAACATTTTTAAATATCAAAACGCAATTGAAGGTCAATTTATATCTCAAAAATAGTTGTTTTTCTCTACTTTTTGCCATTTTCGACCATTTTACATGAGAAATCTTTGATATTAAGGAAATTTTTTACTCTGTAGAATTTAAACAAGACTTTTTAGCGCATTACACCCGACAATGTCTTAACTTTATTAATATCGTCTTCAAAGAAAATTCTATAGTCTGGTTAAGTTGGAAATGGATGTACAGTGAAAACTGGTTTTTAACATTTTCACAGATAATTAGTTATGTTAAGAAATTAAAAATATAAGCGTTCCTAAGAATGAACAATTTTATTTTGGATAAAAATTAAAAAAAAAATTCACATTTTTTTCTTTCATATACCGCTCTGAAAAAATGTACCAGTCTGCAGGACTTATGGCACCCCCTTAAGTGCGCGTACTTAGCGGCTTTCAGCGGTTAATAAGCTTTTTATAAAAAAATGCATGTCGGGTGAAAATTCCTACATGTAGAAAATGATCGCCTTTGATCACAATATATTATTTGAACTTTAAATTTAACTTATATTTGTCTTCATTTAATACAAAAATTGTAAATTAATCAAATAATTCAAACTTTTTACTTCTGGATTTTTGCTCATAAATGTTTTAATTTGTTTATATGTTGTATATTACCATAAGTTTCATCTTCTGATATGGGAGTTTGAAAACTGCAACAAATTAATGTCTCATGCGCAAAATGATGGATATACAAAAAGTTCATTTTGCTAGACTTTTCAAATAGTTATGTGCCTTGTATACGAAAAAATTGCTCAAGAACCTTCAAGGGAAATTTTTTTCGAATTATAGCTGAATAATCATAACCAGATGGAATGTTTTGTGAACAGCATAATTTCCCAACAGCATAAAACACCTCAAATTAATTCGACTGTAAAATGTCGTTAAACCATTTTTTGACATTTTATCAAATAAACTCATAATAACCAATTCCATGGTGTAAATTTGGTCGCCGTAGGATAACTATAAATCGTTCAATCAATAATTTTTTCACCTACACTTTTCGCTAAATCGAACACTTATTAGGGTGCGCGGTCATTCTATGTGATATTTCTCTTTGTTTCGAACAAACAAATTATTTGTTGTTCTCACAAAGAGTCAGAATTGTTTGTTGATTCAATAATTTACAAAAACGAAACTTATTTAATTTTTAAACAATAAAATAAAAACCTAAAGATGACCCATTCTTTTTAAATTTTGACGATTTTTTTTCTTAATTTTTAAGTTGCGCGCTTCAAGAATAAAAGTGAGACTCATTTTTAGAAATTTTGCTTCTGCCCCATTTAACTAACACGATTTGTTCGAGATATAAAAATGCAAAAAAAAAAACTCAAGGCGCTGGAAATGTTATGGCGACACTTGTCAAAATTTAAATTTTTGAGAAAACTTTAGAGTTCGAACAATAAAAATTGAAATTTCGGCCTAAGAGTAGTTGAGTACTCCAGTTTTACATAATTTTCAACTTTTTTTCGTATTTTTTAGAGGGGCTGAAAATTTTTTAAGATTTGAAGTTACCGGTTTTAAATTTGGTTAACTGGTGAAATGGCATTTAGTAGAACTTTCAAAGTCATATGACTTGCAGCCAGGGTTTCGGTCATTCAAGCCATACTAGATAACAGATTGTAACTCTCACCGTTTTTCTATAAAAGACCTGCAAAAACACCTTTCATACCGTTGGGAACCCCTTTAAGTGTTACGTGAATGATCTCCCATGGGTTTACCTGGAAAGAATTAACGATGATTGAAGCCAGAAGCTCCTAAATTAGCCCCAAATAAATCACTGTTTTGCTCTCGCACAAATAAGCCCTCATATTTTTTCCGAGTCAAAAGTAAAACTAAGTAGAGTTGCCCGCATTCGCTTATTAAATCATAATAGCTTGAAACCAGGTAAGTCTGGAAAAACATGTTCTCTCCTCTGTTTTTTCCAATACTTAATAAATTAAGATTCTATGCTAGTAAAAAGTGACATCCTGTACAAACCGTATACTTTTCTCGAATCTTCATTCTCAAAATTTGAATAAATTTAATTTTTATACGTCAAACTTGCTTGGCCATCATTTTACATCAAGTGCTCACTTAAATGTGTCAGAAACTCACACAAAGACGTCATATGCATGAAGAATACAGTATCTTTAAATACTTGAATAAAATAATTGATCGTCGTTCGTGACTATGAAAATAACCAGCTTAAAAACATACTAAATTGGTTCAATAATTAAGGGAGTGGGCGACGATATCTCAACTCAACGTATAATACTTTTTGATACACCTTTGTTGTAGAGAATTATCTGCCAAGTTTTTTAACTTATAATTTATTCTTTGGTTTTTAGATTTTTTCAAAGAAAAGTCGGTGAGATTTTGGGAACAAAAAACGAAAAAAAACTCTTCGCTCGGACCCAAATCCAGGCTTTGCGGTGAATTTGATGCATATATTGAAAATTTTCTATATATTTTCAAAGAGGAGTAGGTTTTTGCGTTAGGCTCTCAAATAAGCTGTTTTGACCACTAAGGGCAAATTTTTCCGCTCGAAGATGCGCATTTATATTTGGAAGTTAAATTGCAACTAACAAGAACAATTAATTTAGGAATGAATGAGAAATAGGCTTTTTAGTGATTCAGGGACGCCTACTCAAAGTCGCTTTCTGAGCGTAGGTTGAAGTATCAGATGCTCTGAATAGTACTGGCATCTTTCTTAAGAGTAGTACTACGTATTTGGAGGAACAATTGATTTTTTCTGAAGCCTGGTTTCTCAGAAACTTTACTCGAAAATGTGTAAAAAATAGTCCAATTATCGATGCTCACTCCCCTAAGGATCAATTTGATGAGAAAATACAACTGACGTATAATTCTAAAATATATATTACGTTGAATAATAAACCGGACAGTTAAATTGATTTTATAAAAATACAGTTAGCAGGGTTTGACTGACTTCTATGATCACTATAGTGAACGATAAAATAAACTCAAAATACATTAAATTAAACATTGTTAATTCGTTACTTATCATAATGTGTGCATATCTTAAAATCTACAGTATATGTTGGTTTACGTGGATGATATAAAGTAATGATTAAATTATATTGTTATGGTATTGTTTCATTCTACTGATAATTTCTCAATTCGAAAAAATCGATAAATTGCAAAAACCGTACATTTGAAGATCTTAGCTGGAATTCTTTATGAAAAAATATTCTGTGTTCATTCATAATCACGCATAAGTGATGTTACCCTAGAAATATCTCATATGAATTGATAAAAATAGATTCCGTTTAAATATTTTACACTCCAAATTTTTTTTCTTAAAGTTAATACAAAAAATATTGTAAATATGATGAAGCAAAATATGTAGATCGAAAACGTTTTTGTTAAATTGATCGTATCAATAGCGCCAATGAATTGTTAAATTTATAATATAAGTGAATGCGGTCAAATTCTATGGAACTTGTGATATTATTAGAAAATTCAATAATTCGAAAAGGACAAACGATTCGATTTTTTTATACTTTCAAGAACCTGAATATAAGTTAGGCCTACAATATACAGTTAAATCATACTCTCATCAATTTTGCAAGATTATCAAAATTGCTACAAGTTTATGTGGGAACGTATTGTTTTCATGAATCTAAATTTTCGATACTTATATTTTGCATGAACACGGCATTTTGATTCATGTAATAATTAAATGAGGAGTTTCAGAAGGGCTTATACAACAAAAATTTTATCCGTCGTTTCCGGTTCCTAAAGTTTTAGAAAACAATATTGTTTATCCCTAAAGCCATTTCTTGATACAAAATGGGAGCTAAATTTGATCAATTTCGATTTTTGGAATATAATTAGAAAGAAGAATGTTCAGGCTTTTAGCAATCAAATGAGAAAAAACATGTTATTGTGGGTCAGTGAAAAAAATAATCAGTAGAAAAATATATCTTTTCATACTTAACTTCTCCGCATTAAAATGTCCAACCAAGAAATTTCACAACAAAACTGCTGGGTTTTATGATAAAACTTTCATCTCTTGGAAAAAAGTCAGTTAAAAATATTCTTGTTTTTGCAGTCACGTGGGAAAACGTAGCTGCCAGTTTTCTGATTGAGACGGCTATTTGATTTAAAATTGTTAACATGTCAATATTGAGAGCTTAACGCCAAATTAAATTTAACAAATTGAACATTTCTTACAAAAACGACGCTTATCGGATCATTGACTAATCATTCAATGAACTGCACAAAAAATTTGCGAATTTGAAATATTGTCAATAAAATTTTAAGAAATATTTCGAATTTTTGTCCAAAATGTTAAGAAACCGAAACTAGTCAAGTAATAAACATTTTTAAATAATGTTAAGAAAGTGGTACCAAATGACGAAGATTGCTCTGATTGTTTCATCATACCAAACAAAAACCGAAAAATATTTTTAATGAACTTCATTTTCAAGATCTTAAATCAAAATAACAGTATTCGACACTTATTGTTCTATGAAAAACTAAGATGGCTCATGATAATAAATTATATGCTCTTTATACTTGTCCACTCATTTCTCTAGAGATAAATATGTGCTTTGACACATCTGAAAATCTTTAAATGACCACCTTATGTAAAATAGCCGTCTCTGTCTTCTCACATTTCTGGAAAATGCCAAAAAGGTAATGCTGCATTACTAATGCATTAAGTATAGCTAATTGAAGATTGAGGGGAATTATCTAAAATTTTGAGACTATCTGACACGTTTTATATTTTACTAATTACATTTTTTTTTCTATAATTGTAGAACTTTATTGAAAAGATTTGAAGTACATGAAAAAATAAAATGCAGTCCCATAACCTAATCACCCCGTTCTTTCACCGAGGTGCTCAGTCATGAGGTTTTCTACAAATATTTTTTATATAGTTTGTGCCTTACAGACGGGTTTAAAAAGTTAGGATAAAATCAGAAATACGATACATAATTGGTTTTGGAAAATGTGAACGGGTTTTTGAGAAAGATGTAAAATAATACTTATTTTTGATTGATTTTTCAGGGTCCCATCGTATTGCCGTTTTTCAATCGATAAGAATCACGGTTTTGAACGAGCCCCATCATCAGTATTAAGCACAAGTTTATTACTTAATTTTTTGCTTTTCTTGGCAAAAAAGTTTTTATAAACGAAGGAAGTTTTTATAGGAAAAGATAGAAAAGTTTTTTTTCAAAATTGTTCATTACAGCAGAATTTAGTATAAAACCGAAGTTTGTTCATTTATAGTTATTTTATAAGTTTTTCACCATATCAGCTGCTTTGTAACAAGATTCACTAAAATTTGACTGAGATTTTGAATAGAAGAAATTAATTTAATATTTGAACAATTTTTGGAATTTTTGAAATTGTTAAAAGAAAAGTTGTTTTAAAAGAATTTTTGAACTTTTTGAAATTTTGAGAATTGACGAATTTTACCGAATTTATCACGACTTATCATTAATGTCGCATCATGATGCATAAAAAAGTATTGAACACAATTTATTAACAACAAATATACAGGGAAATGAAACATGTGTAGAATTTAAAACATAGACAAATTATTAAAAGGACATATAATCATAAAATACTGTTCGTTTCTATTGCATCGGCAGTATTTATGGACTTATTTGTTAAGAACATAAAAACGAGTTTTTTTTGCAAAAGGTGAGCTCATTGTCGCATGAACTTATCAAAATTCACAGATTTGGAAAAAACGGATCATTCGACATTCGAAAGTGCGCGAAAATGAAAAAAACGCTACTAGCGTTACGCTAGTGATTAAGGCTGCCAAAGGTTTGAAATTGTAGGTAAAATCAGTTTTTGATAAAAATCACCAAACCTTCCGATGATTAGACTAATCCGATGATAAGACTGTCAGAAAAAAAGGGGCCCAAAGTGAAGAGCTAAAATTGACACCATAATTATTTACGAATATCAGTATTTTGTTAAAATAGAATATCATCTGATAGAAAATTTCATTGAGTGCAGTGTGAGCTAATTTTATTTGCATTTTAAAATAATGGTATAATTAATTTTTCCATATTAATTTTTTTTACATTTTCAATTTTTTTATTTTTTACCCTTTACCCAACATAAATATGAAGTTCAAATTATAAACCCCGCATGCGATCCAGATAACAAATTTGAATGACGCTAAATGCGTATAAATGTTTCGCTTGCAGTGTTTTTTCGAGAAAATATCTGATAATTCAGTTTATCATCAACCTTGTTAAACATTTCTCAACAACTCTGTACTCGGACAAGCGTCAAACGGCATTTAAAAGCTTTCTAAAATCCTATTGAATTCCCTTTACATAACAGTCCAGTCATAATCCGACTCATTGTACAGCAATTTTGCGTGAGATAAATTAACTGATGAAGTTTGATTCAATTCATTTATTGATATTTTTCAGCTGACATAGCTGGAAATTTGTGATTTTTATCATGAATAAATTTTTCACGCAAAACTTTATTTTGCAAATATGTTTAGTTTCGCTCATTTGATATTTGTATCACTGTTATATCAAAATCACAGGATAATGGTTTAACCCCCTCACTTATTTGACTATTCATATCTCCCTGAGGCACCAGAGCCACTTTTATGGCTCGACTTTGAAGCTCTATTATCCGAAAAGTATTAGTGCTTTTGATAAAATTTTTTAGTCATTGAGATAAAGGATAGACTTAACTTTATGGATGATTTAATTTAGATAATTAACACTTTGACTACTTTATTGAGACTGTGGAATAACGAAGTTGACTTACACTGTTCCCTAAAAAAGACTATCCAATTTTTGTATTAAGATGCAAATTAAATGAAATAGAATAAGACCCTGACTTTATTAATCTGGTCTCCGAATCAAAATACCTCATCACTTGTCTATAAAACGATAATTTTCACCTCTGAAATGGTGGAATTAACGGTAAACAATATGTCTGCTTCTTATATTTCCGCTCCGCTTTTTCATGGATGAGCAATTTTTCTGTTTTCAAACAAAAAAAATGAAAAAGTTCTACATAAAGTAAATACATTGATATTTTTTTAAAAGATGGTCAAGACAAATTTCTAAAAACTGAATATTTTTTACCTTGTTTTTAACGAATAAATTATGAGATAAATCTGATAAAGAAAAATTTCAGAGAAATCCAGAAAAAAGAAAGATGAAATATATTTCGAACGGCTCATTCCGGTTTTTTCAAAAAAATGAAAGCCACTTTTATGGCTTTATAAGTAAAAAGGTTAAAGAAAAAAAATTCATTAAATAATTTTTATTTTTTATATTTTGACGCAACCTAGTCGCTATAGTTCACGAACCAGAGAAGTTCAAATGATAATTCTCAGTCTAAAAGATAGAGAATTGTAAGAAAATAAGGCATTNCAAATATATTGTCATTCGTGTAAAGTTCATTTTAAACACATCCGCTATTAATGATCACTGAGTGCAAATCGGCAATGTTAAAGTAGACGAGTCAAAGAAGAATTCAGGAACAAGTCGATGGTTGGCTGCATCATCCTTGTCTTATTCAAATTTTTATTTATTTTGCTCCATAGACTATTCAAATGACCATGGACCAAAGTGCACATCTTCAGCTTTGAATAACACTCAGATTAAATCAATAACTCCGCATTTGTATCTCCATGAAGTTTGTCGGGTTCACAAAGTAAAAATTCATTTTTCAAAATTGCTTTATTTATTCAGTTTTCACGGGTGTGTATGAATGATTGTCTAAATCCATCTGACTCTGTGATGGTTCTGATTCTGAAACTTTTTTCTTATAGCAGTTTTTCCGATGGTAATGATGTGGAATAACAAAGGTTCATTTGATTTTCCGGATGAATGTAGTCTTGAATTGATTACGCTCTCAACAAATTTTATTTCAAGTTATATTTGAATCTAAATTTCAATTTAAGAATTTTATTAATCTAGTATTCAGTAAGAAGCATGAATAACAGTTTTTGAATAAGCGCAGCGAATTGATCGTACCAAATTATACTTTTTCGATGATTAATAAGTTACGATTTTGACAACGAAAAAGAAATCACTCTGCTTAAACGGGGTAGTCGAGGCAATCTGGACCTTTTTAAACTGCGTCTCAAGAATAAACGGAGAACAGTAGTAACTTCATTATAATTTGTATGCAAAGACAAGGTTTTGATTAATCTTTGAGATTAAAAAAATATTTTCCATCTTTGGAATAGGCTGTCCAACCTCTAGAAAAGTGCCAAAAATTGATCGTTAAATTTTCTGTCAGCCTTCGTCCATGACCCAATTTTTACAATTTTTCACTAATGATTGGCCCGGAATTAAGATTTTTTCCTAGGTGGCGCTAAATCGCAAAAATGATCATGAATGCTGTGAAAAAGTTAAAAAAAGGATCATTTTTGCGATTTAGCGCCACCTAGGAAAAAAAT
>SCLH01000340.1:271842-295606 GCA_004367855.1 Oikopleura vanhoeffeni
AAAATTCCGGGCCCGAACGTCGATTCCCACGTTAATAAAATAGTCATTCGTGAAAAATCGTAAAAGCTGACAAAAAATTTTAAGATTAATTTTTGGCACTTTTCTAGAGGTTGGAAAGCCTATTCATTTTTTTTAATCTTAAAGATTCATCAAAACCTTGTCTTTGCAAACAAAGTATAATAAAGTTACTACTGTACACTGTTTAATCTTGAGGCGCAGTTTAAAAAGGTCCAGATTGCCTCGATCACCCTCTTGAAGGAGTGGGTGTCGCTGATTTGAGGCTCTTCCAAGGTCATTTCCCGCCAAACTAGCAAAGGTGATATTCCAAAAACATTTGTTACTAACAAAACCAACTTTCGCGGTAATTTTGAACTAAACAGTAATCTGATACAATCCCACCTACGCCGACACCTACGCTTTTAAAAAACCTTTGAAAAAGACAAGCAGTTTGTACCTTCTCTTTCAATTTTCATCATTTTTCTGTGTGAGGCTCCGGAGAAACCTAACAAATAATGCAAAATTGCTTTTGTTTGAAAATTATGCTTTCGGCGGCCAAAACAGTCAAAAAACAAAAGTAAAATTATTGATTTATTTATGATTTAAATTAAAAGTGCGCTAATTTGTTTTCTTTTGACGCTACCGAGTTAAAAATTGCACTAAAATCCTTAACCCCTGGAATCACAGAAAAAAAAGNGTTTTGCTGTCTAACCGACCGCACACTTTTTCCGCGGTAAACGAGAAAACTCAGGCTGTAAAATTTTCAAAAAATATTTTTGGAAAATTGTCAAATTTATGAGAAAATTGTAAAGTTTTCGAGAAAATTGTCAAATTTTTGAGAAAATTGTCAAATTTCAAACAAAGAAATCTTAACCCCTGGAATCACAGAAAAAAAAGTTCCGCCAAGGCACAAGAGCCGATATATCGGCTCTACTTTGGACGTTAATTACAGAAAGCTCAAGGCAGTTAAAGCTCCAATTACTTTTGCAATAGAAATATATTTGTGCATCAATCATTTCAAATTCTAGAATTTTGATTTTTTGTTCTTGAAAATATAGTTGGAAAACCAAGGTCTAGCATATCACGTGATACATGCCCATCGTAGTCTTCACATATTTTGTTTTTATGAGTACCAACGCACAAGTATCTGCTCTTAGCGATTACTTAAATTCATTAGAATTATAGTATAGTTGCTCAATCGAAAGTTTTTTGAAAAAAAGTGAAACAAAATGATGCAAAAAATCACGAATTCTATAAAAAATTGCTATTTTTTTCAAAAAAGCAGATTAATTCACTTTTATTATCTTTTAAGGTTATGTGGTTATTAATGACATGGACACTTTTGATTGCTTACATTAATTTTATAATGAATAATTCTTTCATGGAATACTTGAATCGAAATTTTTTGAAATTTCACTTCCAAAAAAATATCTGTTCCAAAGTATACGAATAACTCAATCTTAAGTGTTTTTGCGATGCACCAAAGACTTCCTAAAAACTGGCTTTTCTCACATTTGTATTATGTCTGGTTTCGAAATAATTTTCGGAAGTTAAACTCGGCGAAAATTTAAAAAATCATTGTCGCGTAATATTTGAACCAAGATATCCAAAAAAAATGAGTATTTTTTTTCGGAATCACCGCAGAAATTTTTATAATGTTTTTCGAAGAAACAATTCTGTGACATTTATTTTGCCTTGAATATATCAAGCTCTGTGATTCCATGGTAAAAGTCTTTGTATAAACGAAAAAAAAATGTTTGAAGCATTTTTTCTGGTTCTATAAATTTTGTCAAAAATATTGGCTCAAAATGAAATTTACATGGCCCCAAGAGACGCGAATCAAAATTAAAAAAAACTCTCTAGTTCATTGTACAAACAGTCTTGTGCTTTCAGATCGAGTATGAGTCGAAACTGTATCTCTCAAACTTGTGAGGAGATGCTTTCGCCTGAGCCCCTCCAAACTGCCTTTCAAATTTTAATTTTCGTTTTTCGTTTTTCCGCTGAAATCGAAATGTTGAAACAAAAGCCTTTTGCATGGTATTGCTAATGTTTCTCCCGGCAGTCTGACGCAAAAAAATAAATAAAAAATGATGAAAACTGAAAGAGTAGGTACAAACTGCGTGTCATTTTAAGAAGATTTTTAAAAGCGTAGGTGTCGGCGTAGGTGGGATTCTATCAGATTACTATTAACTTCAAAATTACCGCGAAAGTTGGTTTTGTTAGTAACAAATGTTTTTGGAATATCACCTAAGGTGATTCACCTTTGCTAGTTTGGCAAAAATGACCTTGGAAGAGGCTCAAATCAGTGACACCCACTCCCTTAAGGGGATTGTGGGTGCTTTCAGCAATGTGCTGGGAAAAAATAAGTCATTTTTAAAACTCAAATATCTTTGGTGAGAATTGAGTGAACGTTTGTTTTTCAAATTGTATATTCTAGTCCGTAACCTTGAAAAGTAAAAAATTGATTAATTTTTAGAAAATATTATCACATCAACCTTTGAATGCATGAAACTTAATTGCTGCTTTTACTCTTAATTGAGCTATCTCGTAATATCCACGTATTAAAAAATCACATAATGCCGAAATTATTGATAAAAATATTCTCTACAATCTCATTGGAAAAATATTATATAAATTCATTAATTCTCATTTTTATTTTCTAACGTTTCGCTTTTATTGTTGTATTATAGCATTATCAAATATTTGGATATTTTCAAGTTCAAAATTTTAACACTTACTTATACAGTATCTAGAAATTCGTAAAGTATGAGATTATTTTTCTTTAAAATATAAATTTATGTTAATTTGCCAAAAATTATTTAATAAAATTACTTGCTATACTTAAATATAGACAAAATGTAAAATTCTTTAGAAACGTACTTTTTTTCACGAACGCTGCATGCGATTTTTTCTCTTTTTCACATAATCTTCGTGAATCTCTAAGCTAAATATTCAACGAAAGAAATTATAATCATTTCTGTCGGATTTCCCGCAATCAGTATTTTATGCAATTTTACTGCACGCTATTATTACATTGATTAGGCTGAAAATTAAAATATTGAAAAGGGAGCAAAAATCTTAACAATTATTTTTTTGGTCAGTTAACAAACATAACTTATGGCCTCAGAAATTTTATCTTGAATTGAATAACTTCAATAACTGTAGCACAGTTTTTTACTAAACCATCTCATGAAAATTGACAGATGACATAAACGACAGAAAATACGATGAAAGTATTTTTGCGCTCTAATAATTCTAGGGTTTAATTGCTCTCAATCAAGCATACTTTAAAATTTATTCGATAGTCATTAATAAAGAAGTTTCGAAGTTTTCTCAAACCTCTGAATGACTCAAGTGATAATTTTATTGATTAAAAATTTCTGAAACTTCTGCAAGTTAATTCGTTCAGCAGATGATCAATTTTTAACAAACGAAATGTTATTTGATTGATACATACTATGTGTAAATTATATCAACTCACACATATTTTATATATATTTGAGATGATATTTCGGATTGTTTTTTAGCGTGTCAGAGATTTTATGTGATTAATTTTAGGCATGAGCTTTGGGAAGACGGCATGAACTTGTTTTTTGGTAAATATTAATCATATAAATATGCTAGGCGTAATGATTTTCATTTGTGTGAGCATTTTAAAATTACGCCTGCCATATTTTTTCATTATTGTTTAATAATCTTCATGTCACAAACAGTCTGTATGTGACATACAGTATGTCACATAAAGACTGTTTGTGTGAAAAAAATTATGTCATAAACTTCATAAAACGCCTGATGCTTGATGAGCATGAGTATTAAAAATGCCAAGCGTGTCACACGGTATTCAACGTTCTCAGATTCGAAATCAACCCTTTAATTTGCTCCAATTAAGGGGGTATATCTGTCTGATTACATAAAGGCCTTAGAGGCATTAAAAATGCTCCAAATTGATACGAGGTGATAATTAAGTGTACTAAAATCCTAGTCATCAAAATTTTTTTGTCGAAATTTTCGCATTTTTTCGGTTTTTTTCTAAGTATTTTTTAAAAGATGAAGTTAAAAAATAACGTTTGCTCGAATTTGACCACTAAAACTTCAAAATATCGACTTGACGTATGCCAACTTTGTCATAAATGTTTTACTGGCTTTCTTTTGAGCTTACTTTTGAAAAAATCGAAGCACTTTTTTTACGGAAATTTATGCGAAAATGACCAAAAAAATCATATGTCGAGTTTTCGCTGGAAATGCTCGCCTTGCAAAAATGCTCGCCTTAATCTCTTACAAATGTTCTGGAGAAGACATTCTTGATAAAAATTTGAGCCATTTTGCAGAATATATTTCGGAGAGTAGATTTTGAAGTCTGAATTGTTGAAAAATCGTCGTTTATTTGCGTTCTAGAATTGTTCAGTCGCCGGATCAATAAAGCTCGCCTAAAGATTGTAAACTACCCTACGTGATCTGTGAAAAGTTTGACAAATTTGATTACGTCTGGAGGATTTAGACTTTTGCAGTTTAAAATGCACCTGTTACGTTACTGTACTTTGGTTAATGGTCAAATAATTTGTGATGTCCTTTTCGCAGTTAAGGATAGACCTACAAATGAGCTTTTTCGTTTTTCTCATACTTTTAATTTTCAGATATCTCACGTGAATATGTCAATCTGCGCTACCCCTTAATGCTGTTCTGAGATTTGGACTTTTCGTTTTTATGCATTTTCTGTGTTTTCCAGATATGGAATACTGAAAAAATATATGCATACGAAAAATTTTTCTTCATGAATTCCATTTTTTTAATCTCGATAATGAATGGCTCGAATTTGTTGGACACATTTGCGAAAAAACGATGGAGAATGTTCGGTTGTCTCTGTATCTTTGACTTCCTAGATTACTGGTGGCCATGTTTTTAAGTTAGAGTGACTGTAATTTATTATTTTCATTTAAATATAACTTTGGGAAACCTTTATTCAAACTTGCTTACTTAATTCTGATCTCAATTTTCGTGACGGTTGACGTTGGGATCGAGATTTTTGCCCGATTTTCTCTATGTGGGTGTTTGTGCTATAGTTTCTTTACTTGGGGTAAATCAGTATTAACCTATTATAATACGGATTACCCTGTCCCGCTTTACATGACTTTTATTCTCGAAATTTAATTCGAGACGATCACTTATGGGTGTGGTTGCAAACAGTTAAAACCAGGTTTTTGGGGCAGGAATTCAGACAAAATAAATTGAGATAACCCGCGACCAGTTTTTTGTCGGGTTGCAGTATTCGCACAAAGCATTTCTTGCAATTTGCCGAATCACTTGCTCGCAGTAATTCGGCCCAAAATAACAAACAGCACGTTTTCGCAAAAAGTGAACGTAATCCGGCAAAAAATAACCGCGTATTCGACAAAATAATTTTCTATAACTTTTTTTTAAGGTTTTTGATACGAAATTAGATATAAGATAGTTTGGGATTTTTTTTTACTCGCCGATATTCATTTCGTCTTTTAGTTTTAATTGTGCTATACATCGAGAGAATTGCATGAACTAAAAAAAAGTTCATAAATTCTATAACAAGATTTTTTTGAAAAGATGAAACAATATTTTATTTGTTGAAGTACAGATTTTGTTACCGATTTTAAATTGACTCTCTTTCAACCGCAAAGTTTTGCTTTTGTATCTCGTCTTTTTACAACCGCATTCTCAGAATTCAAATTTGAAAAAATCCACTGAATAGTTCAATCCCTAAAATACTTTTTTTACAAATGAACTAATAAGGACATTGATACATTTTTGTNTCTCATAAGCTTTTAATTTTCAGAATATATCACCGTGAATATGTCAAATCTGCCAGATATACCCCCTTAAGTTGATGTTCTGAAGATTTGAACTTTTCGGTTTTTATGCATTTATTCTGTGTTTTCCCAAGATATGGAATACTGAAAAAATATATGCAGATTACAGAAAATATTTTCTTCATGAATTCCAATTTTTTTCAATCTCGATAAATTGAAGCCTGTTCGAATTTGTTGGAGACACATTCTGCGAAAAAAACGATGGAGAAGTTCGGTTGTCTCTGTCATCTTTGAAATCTCCTAGATTACTGGTGGACTGTTTTTAAGATTAAGAGTGACTGTAAATTTATCATATTTTTCAATTTAGAATTATAACTTTTGGGAAACAGACACTTGAAATCTCAAACCTTTGCTTACTTAAATTCGGAATCTCAATTTTCGTGACGTTTGACGTTGGGGATCGGAGAATTTTTGACCATTTTATGCTCATGTGGGTGTTTGTGCTATAGTTTCTTTACTTGGGTAAAAATCAGTATAAACACTATTATAAATACAGTGACTACCCTGTCCCGCTTTACATGTCACTTTATTCTCGAAATTAAATTGAGACGATCACTTATGGGTAGTGGTTGCTAAACAGGTTAAAAACGCAGGTTTTTGGGGCAGAATTCATAGACAAAATAAACTTGAAATTACCCGCGACCAGTTTTTTGTTTTAAATTATTTTAATTGAAAGTTTGGAACTTCTAAAGTATTCCGAAGATCATAAATAGCTCGAGTCGAGCTGGTCGACCAATCAAAAAAACAGTTTGAAACCTTATGAATTTTTTGTCGAAAGTTCGCGGCAACTCATCACTGATGGCCCATCACCGATGGCTAGGGAGCGCACTGGTGAAACTAACGAGATAACTACAGTAGTTGATACAAATGAGTCATCACGGCTCGAATCTGTTGATAACATTCTACCACATTTTAAGTCAATTATGAACCTGGCAAATGGCTTGAATTGTATCGAAAAAATAACATGCTGATAATACAATTTCTGTGCTACAGGTTATTTTTTCTATTCTTGATGGAAATGTTTTTGGTCAATTTTATGAGAACTCATTTAAACTGAAAAAACTTTGTTAAAGCACACAAAAATGCCGATTAATTAACTCTTTGTATTAGTACGAAGCCATCACTAATCATTTTTGTCTATTAATTTGTCCATTAAGAACATAATGTCAAATTGATATTAAGTGTTATTTTGATGTTAGTACAAATCGGTAATGTCTTTACTATCAGCAATATAATGTTTAATGTCATAAAATCGAAATTAATTTTAAATTTCAAATTTTTGTTGAAATTAATTTTTAATGTTAGAATTATTGAGAAATTAATTTTTAATTTCATTTTTATTGAAAATTGTTTAAATCGGTAATGTCCTCAATATCAGCAATATATTTTTTAATGTCATAAATAAATCGAAATTAATTTTTAACACCGATAATGTCCTCAATATCAGTAATATAATGTTAAATGTCATAAATTAATTGAAATTAATTTTTAATTTAAAATTTATATTGAAATTAATTTTAAATGTCAGAATTATTGAAAAATTAATTTTTAATTTCATTTTTATTGAAAATTGCAATAAGTACGATAGTTATTCGTCTGCGCGGCCAACTTATTCACCTTTTTTTTAGAATACTCTTCAATCAGATATCAGGGCATTGATATTTCTTAATTATTATGGAAGACCAGCGAACTTTACAACGTCGTGTTTATGTTGAAATGGTGCAGGAAACACTGTGGAGCCGACGTCTGCACAAGCTTTATGGCATCTTTGAACACTTCCAGTGAGGGTGTCAGGATTTCTAAACAGATAAAGTGTAGATAATTTAAAAAATTAATGTTTCGACTAAATCTTGTAGTGACTATATACACAGCATTACAAGATTTTCAAAAAGGACGTTAACTGATGGGTTACAATGGTATAGACAGAGTTTTTTTAGACTTTTCATGTGATGTTATTTTTTTAATATTCGCAGTTTGTTTGTTTTTGCATGTATTCATCGTCAGTTGAGAGTTTTCACGGATTTTGATTTTCTGATTAACCAAATACTTAAAACTATCCACCAGCCCCTTAAATTTGAGGGGTTTGACGGTGTCACGGTCAGTGCAAAAATCAGTATGCCAAAAAAGAGGTTTAAGTGTCGCGGGCTTTAACTGAGGGCTTTCAGTGTCAACTGTTATGATTTTTCGACTTCGTAATAATTAAAGAATGCAAATTTTTCGTCGTCGGAAACCGAAATCCCTAGTGTCTGTCTCTGGATAGTTTATATGTTCCGATATTCATGATAAATTAAATTTTTTTTGTGCTGAATTATTAACTAAAACAAGCCTTCATTTTTTAAATATCATCTTATCTTATTTATAATACGTATTTATATTTGCCATCACCTCTTTAATGTTTCGTAAGAAAAAAGAGGCACAACTCTTTTTGCATAAAACTGTTAAAAAGCTTGATTCTGTTCGAGTATACTCGTCTAGCTTCAATTATTATATTTTATATTATTATTTAAATTAATTGACATTGTGTATTATTTTCTTTTTGTTACATTATCGTTGTTCAAATCGGCACTGTTTATATATCAGCAACTATATATGTTTATGTCAATAATTAATGGGAAATTAATTTCAATTTTAGCTGAATTAATTTTTATTTCATTTTTCTTGAAAATGCGATTAGCTTGTTAATTGGTCCATTGAGCTTTAAATGCAAAATATTAATTGACTTTGTGTTCAACTTACTCGCTCTGGCGGCAAATATTTACACTTTTTTTAAAATACATTCCTCACCAGGATCATTCAAACATTTGGAGGACGCGAGGTTAATAAACTCGTTTTATTTTGAAATGTTTCAAAGTCGCAAATGACATAACACAATTCAGAACTCGCAGCCTATGTTCTAAGCAGTCACAATTTTTATTAGAAGCATTTCTAAATATTCTGCAGTGTACGATAATGTGTACGAAATAGTATGCAAAAACCTGCTAATTTCAAAAAAATTTTGACACCGTTCAAACTGAACTCCATACTGATAGTCCTACTAAGAAAAATATTTACATTGAACTTGTATAAGTCACCACTAGGTGGCAATAGTGGATTTAGTGTGTTTATTAATGAACCTGCCCATATCGTCACGATGAGCCCGGGGCACATAATATCATATTCCATTATTTTTTATAGGCAAATAGATAGTATGTACCCAGGGCCATCCTATGACAAGCTTGAACCTATTTGAGTGATGAAAATTCAAACTAAATAAAAAACTTTAGTTTTTTTAGGCGTTAGGTTTTTAATCTTTAAATTGACAGAACTCGGGATTGAACCTAGATTGGCCGGATCGCCTACCTCCTCGCCAAAGAGGTTAACAGATGAAATTCTTATTTTTCTATTTGACTAACCAGGAAATTTCATCGGCATATTTTATTTTCTCCACCATCACACATTTGTATGGCATTTTCGTTTTTGGTTTGGTTTTGGACTTCTAGTGAATAGTTTTTCAGGATTGGCACCTTTCGAGAACGAATCGTGTCCTGTCTTCTGGTTATATATGCTTTATCACCTTTTGTTTTAATACCCCGCCCTACTACTTTCAAGACATACGTTTGCTGATGGGCCGCGATGTTAACAAAGATCTCATAAGGGTGATTTAGGGATCGGCAGATAATGCATTCATTATTTTTATATGCCCGACGAGTTAATTCCAATTTATTATTACGACCGCAGATTATTTTTTATATTATTTTGCCCACACAACATTGTCCGATTTAAAAATTGACTTTTTGCTAAAAATCATTAAATAAAACAGACCCTAAATCTTTAAATATAACTTATTCATTTAATAGATTCGTATACTTAGACTGACTATCTCTATTTAATTTATCGTGAGCAGTGGCAAACTCTTTTTGCATTAAACTGTTTTACAAAAGCACTAAATAATTCTTAGTCAGCTTTTTTCGCATTGATTTATGCCCAATTTATATCTGAATTTCAAATTCTTTGTTTAAAACTCCAAACAACTGTTTCAACCATTCTTAATTAAACCATTGAATGGGAATTCAATAATTTCGAATAGTTAGGTAAATTTGATCAATAAATATACTCGTTAACCGCTGTTGAGACAGAAAAAAGTTCCGCTAAGCACCGACACTATATACGTGACTGTTCAACCCGCCTATTACAGAACCCAAGTCGTTAGAGTTTCATTTTTTTCATAAGGAGTTTCAACGATTATTTTTGGCATCGACATTGTTATTCTAGAATTGTGATTTTTAGTATCTAGAAAATTTACTGATAGAGCAAGGTACAGCATATGGTGATACAAGCTCACCAGTGGTTTTCACCAAATTATTTTCGGTATTGGATGGCATGCACAATGATTCTGACTATGTTCGTTATTTTTCTGATTGATTTATATATAACATCAAATTATTTTTAAATAGGTTTAAATTTTGATGAAAAAATCACATTTTCGATAAAATGGTTGCTTTTTCGCTATAAAAGCAATAAGTCATTCTGATATTATTTCTTTGGTCGATATTACTAAGTCAGTGACTTTGTGGCATATTTAATTCTTCGAATTCTTTTTTGAATATTAAATATTTTCGTGAAATACTTAATTGAAATTTTAATATCACTTTTGAAAAAAATATCTGTTCCTGTATACATTATCTTTTGTTTTGCAGGTAACCAATGACAAACTGTCCTAAACTGGTATTTTCAAATTTTCATTGACGGCATAGGTGCATTTTATTTCTTTAGAGTAAAATTGGAAAAATCTCAAAAAATCAATCTCCTACATTTGAATACAATGTCCAAAAAAATACGTACTTTTTTGAAATCCTTGCAAAATTTTTATATGTATTGAGGAACAATTCTCGTTGTTTTTTGCATATTTTAGATATTTTATATGCAGTCACCTATTATAGGTGTTGTGCTCCACGGGGTAGCTTAGAATTAATATATCGTTACTGTAGTATTTATATTTTATAACAAAATTGATTATTGTGTCCAACAATTATTTTGACTTATGTTTGAATGACCTGAATTGACATTCGCGTAATAAATTTAATTTTGACATTGTGTGCATAATTTATAATATTTTCGAGATCGAAGATTTCAAAATTCAAAATCTTATTTTTTCAACCGCAATGTTTGTCCTTTTTATTGACATTTTTCCGCTCCTATGTTATCACTCTTTGCTGGAGTACCATCCTCACACATTGACCACATTATCGTTATTAGTTGGTTTGAAATGCAGTGATTAGAAATTACCTTTTGACACCAAATTTTTTTCTTTTTTACTCAAGTTAATAATAAAATTGGATTTATTTTTTCACTATTTGCACTTTATCAAAATTTCGTTAAGTTTTCTATATCGAAATATTCCTAGGTAAGAAGTGACGCAGTTCAAACGACTCACGTACGTTTTTCAAAAATTTGTTTCCCCCACCAACTAGCGTCATAATACACAATACTTGTTTTTGGGCGACTTATAACAGTATGTACTTTTTTACTTGCGAAGTGCAAATTGTCCTTAACGGTAAATAACGCGGATAAAATATACTAGTGGATTTTATTTTCACCTCAATCGGCTTTAGCTTGGGCGTTCAACATAATTCCACCTACAGTTAACCATTTTTTTAATTGACCGCTATAGCTAAAGGGACATTTTCACTTCGCCAGTAGAGAAAGTACTCGTATTAAACTAAAAAAGGAAGCTACATTGAATGTATTACGTTTAATAAAATGCCAGAAACTTTGCTTTTAGTGATTATGCTGCTTATGTGCTAAAGTCAATGTATAGTTTTAAGTTGCTGGAAGCCCTGTATCTACACGGTGGAAATGACACTCCGGAATAGTATTGGCTCACAAATGAAATATAACACAGCCCATTACTTTATTTTTCGGGGGGTTCCCAAAAAACTATTTCGGAAACATCATGACTCGTGAATATGATGTACTGGACTCGAGATTTTTCGGTCGTACGTTACACGACATTCATTCGAGCAATGAGCTGTGGTGTATTCTCCACACGCTAACAATTAATCAGGAAAGGACTATTTCGGTTCAGCCATGTCCGATTAATTTTCGCTGTAATAGTAATTTATGCAAGATGGCAGTATTATAAGTACGTTATAGTTGTTTCCTGAATAACATTGTTTTTTCAAAAATTTAATATCATGGATTGCACTTTGCTGAGGCGTCCCCAAGCGCTTGGTGTTGTCTTTAGTTACCTTGATCGAAGTATTGCCTTGTTCAAGTCGCCGTCGGTTATGTTCTCTTCACAACTGCATATTATTTTTTTTATCAAACTGCTTGTGGTGTAGTAACAAACTGGTTTCAAGTGCCACATGTCGTCTTTGAAACGCTACTATAATTGCGTACAATCGGCGTATCTGTCTATTTCAACTTATAATGACAATTGTAATCTCAATATTTTTTGAGATAAGATTTGGGTAATTATTTTGTCTACTTTTTCCTTATGTTGTCTTTTTATATTATTCAATTAGTGAGTCATTTCCAAACTGATGTGGATCGTGTACACATTATTCATGGAACAGTGACTTGGTCAAAAAGAAAACAGTGTATCTACTCGTCGCACTTTTCAAGTTTTTTGTTCATGACCACCTTGAGCCAAATTGAAATAGAGAATTTTTACCGGGTCATCTTTTCAACTGGTCTTTTGTTGAATATGGTGTTTTGATATGAAAGTACACTATCTTTCAACAACACAATTGCATGTTACACTTAAATTCATTGCTGTTAATACAATTTGAACTGTTTGACATTAATATGGTGTCATTTCGATTTTAACCGACCTGCAACATTGGTTTAGTTGCTTTCAGTCTTGACGAACTCTTTAGCCCGAAGCGAATTAGACTATTGGGTTAATCGTGTAACAACAATTAACTTAAATCGATGAACGTTTGCATTTTTAATTTTTTTTGTCTAATTGCATTCTTCATGCTATGCAGCACGAATCATGATACCGCCCTGACATTTGTTTTGTTCCTTTTTGCAATCTNAAATTAATTTTTAATTTCATTTTTATTGAAAATTGCAATTAGACTAGTTACTTCGTCTGGGCATCAGCAGGGCATTGAATATTTTTAATTATTATGGAGAGACCCAGCTAGCTTATACCAACGTCGGTGTTTATTGGAAATGTGCACCGAAACACTGTGGCGAGCCGGACGTCTGCAAAAAGCTTTATGGCATTTTTGAAGCAGCTACCAGTGAGGGTGTCTAAGGATTTTCAAAAAGATCAAGTGTATAATATAAATTTAAAAAATTAATGTTTTCGACATAAAATACATTGTGTGACTATTTAAGCCCTTGACAGCATTTTCAAAAAAGGACGGTTATAACTGGTCAGGGGGTTACAAGTGGTCATAGGACGAAGTTTTTTAGGATTTTTCTGTGTAATTTTTATTTTTTTTAAATATTTCGAAAGTTTTTGTTTTTTTTTGCATGTATTCACCGTCAGTTGAGAGTTTTCCAGGGAATTTTGATTTTCTGAAAATTAACCAAAATACTTAAAACTATCCACCAGACCCCCTTAAATTTGAGGGGGGGTTTGACGGTGGTCACGGGTCAGTGCGAAAATCAGATATGCCCAAAAAAGGGGTTTTAAGTGGTCCGGGGGGCTTTAACTGAAAGGGGCTTTCAGTGGTCAACCTGTTAGTGATTTTTCGACTTCGTGATATTAAACAAATGTATTAATAATTAAAGAATGCAAATTTTTCGTCGTCGGTAACCGAAATCCCTAGTGTCCTGTCTCTGGTTATTTAAATAGTTCGATACACTATAAATTTATTTTTTTGTGCTAAATATCATTGACTAAAAACAAGACCTTGAATTTTTAAGATATCATCTTAATCTTATTTAATAATACGTATTATATACTGACCATCACCTCTTTTATGTTATCGTAAAGCAGGGCAACAACTCTTTTTGCATAAAACTGTTAAAAAAAGCTTGAATATCCTGTTCCGAATATACATCGTTAAGCTTACAAATTATTTATATTTTATATTATTATTTAAAAATTAATTGACATTGTGTATTAATTTGCTTTTTGTACATTATCGGTGTTCAAATCGGCAATGTCTTAAATATCAGCAATATAATGTTTAATGTCATAAATAAATGGAAATTAATTTCAAATTTATGCTGAAATTAATTTTTAATTTCAATTTTCTTGAAAATTGCGATTAGACTTGTTTAATTGGTACCATTGAGCTTTACAAATGCAAGAAATTAATTGACATTGTGTTCAAAAATCACTCCGTCTGGCGGCAAAACTATTTACCATTTTTTTTTTAAATACATTATCAACCAGGAATCATTCAAAAATTATTATGGAGAGACCCAGCGAGTTAATACCAACGTCGGTTTTTATTTGAAATGTTTCAAATTGCAAATGAATAACCAACAAAATTCAGAATCGCAAGCCTCATGTTCAAGCAGTCACAATTTTTTATTAGATTTCTAAATATTCTGCGTGTACGAAATAGTGTACGAAATAGTATGCAAAAACTGCATAATTTCAAAAAAATTTTGACACAGTTCAAACTTGAACTCATACTGAATCGATCCTAACTAAGAAAAAATTTACCATTGAAATTGTAATAAGTCACCACTAGGTGGCAAAATATTGGATTTAAAGTGTCTTAATATTAATGAAGTGTGCCCCATATCGATCACGATGCCCGGGTGACCTAAATATCATATTCCTTATTCTTTTCATAGGCAAATAGAATATAAATGTTACCCAGGCATCATAATCGACATAGCCTTTGAACCCTATTTGAGCAGATTGAAAATTCAAAACTAAAAATAAAAAAAATTTAGGTTTTTTAGGCAGTGATAAGCCAGTTAATAATAAATCTGTTAAAAATATGACCAAACTAGGGATTGAACCTAAGATGCCGGATCGCTAACCTCTCGACCAAAGGAGGATTAACAACTGATGAAACTTCTTTATATTCTATTTGATAACAGAAATTATCATCGGAACTATTTTAATTTTCATCACCAGGTCACACCATTTGTAATGGCCATTTTCGTTTTTGGTTGGTCTGACTTCCTAGGGAATAAGTTTTTCAGGAAATTGAGACACCTTTCCGAGAACCGAAATCCCAGTGTCCTGTCTCTGGTTATATATGCCTTTATCACAGTTTTGTTAATACCCCGGCCCTACTACTTAAAGACACACTACGTTTGCTGATCAGGGCCGGGATGTTTAGAAAGGTCTGATAAAGGGTGATTTAGGGATCGGCAATATATCCATTCATTATTTTTATATGCCCCACGAAGTTAATTCAATTTATTTATTACGACCGCAGATTATTTTTTCATGACTTATTTTGACCACACAACGAACATTCCGATTTATAAATTTACTTTTTTGCTAAAAATCATTAAATAAAAACGAGACCCTAAATCTTTAAGATATTAACTTTATTTCATTTAATAATTCGTATTATAGACTGACCATCATCTCTATTTAATGTTATCGTGAAGCAGGGCAACAACTCTTTTTGCATTAAAACTGTTACAAAAAGACTAAATAAAATTCTTAGTCATGCTTTTTTCGCAATTGATTTATGCCCAATTTATATCTAATTTCAAAAACATCTTATGTTTAAAGAACTCCAAACAAAACTGTTCAAACCATTCGTTAAATAAAAACCATTGAAAATGAATTAAAATAAATTCGAAACTAGTTAGGTAAAAAATTATGATCAATAAATATACTTCGTTATGCTTAGAAATTATTTATACTAGTATACTGTAGTATTTTATATTATTATTAACAAAATTAATTGACATTGTGTCCAAAATCTATTTGACATTATGTGAAAATGATCTAATTGACATTGCAAATAAATTTAAATTTTGACATTGTGTGCATAATTTCTTAATATTTTTCGAAAGATCGAAGATTTCAAAATTCAAATTTATTCACGCAATGTCAATTATAACATTTCCCCTCATAATGTATCAAATCTTTTAGCTGAGTAGCCATCCTCACACATGTGACCAAATTATATCGTATATAGTGTTGAAAATGCAGTGATTAGAAATTACCTTTTGACACAAAATTTTTTTTCTTTTTTACTCAAAGTTAATAAATAAATTGGAATTTAATTTTTTCACTATTTGCACTTAATATCAAAAAATTTCGTATAAGTTTTCTATATCGGAAAAACATCATTCATAGGTAAAGAAGTGACGCGTTCGAAAAGACTCACGTACGTTTTTCAAAAATTTGTTTGCACCACCACCCAAATAGGCGTCATAATATACAATATTGTTTTGGGCGATTATACAGTATGTACTTTTTTACTTGCGAAGTGAAAATTGTCCTTAAGGTAATAACGGCGGATAAAAAATAGTAACTAAGTGGATTTTATTTTCAAACCCTTCAGATCGGCTTTAGCTTGGCGTTCAAAATAAAATCCACCTAGTAACCATTTTTAATTGACCGTAATTAGCTAAAGGACAATTTTCACTTCGCAAGTAAAGAAAGTACATACTGTATTTAAACTAAAAAAGAACGCCTACATTGAATGTAGTACATTTAATGAAAAAATGCCAAAACTTTGCTTTTATTTGATTATGAATGTTATGTGCTAAAGTCAATTATATTTTAAGTTGCTGGAGCCCTGTATTAACGGTGGGAAATGACACTCCGGCAATGGTAATTGGCATCAAAAAAATGAACAAATAACACAGCCATACTTTATTTTTCGGGAGTTTCCCAAAAAAACTATTTCGGAAACATCACGACTCGTGAATAATGATGTGACTGAGACTTCAATTTTCACTTGTCGTCGTTACAACGACATTCAATTCCGACAAATGAGTGTTGGTATAATTCTCCACACGCCTAAACAATTCAAATAGGAAAAGGGAACTATTTTTGTCGTCAAACCAGTCGATTAAATTTTCGCTGGTAATTTAGATAATTTATCAAGATGCAGTTATTATAAGTCGTATAAGTTGTATACTGAATAAATTAATTTTTTCAAAAATGTTAATATAACTGGATTGCGACTTGCTGAGGCGTGCCCCAACGCTTGTGTTGTCGTTATAGTTAACTGATACGAAAGGTAATGCCTGTTCAAGTCGCCGTCGAGTTATGTTCTCCTCAAACAAAACATGCATATTATTTTTTTTAATCAAAACTGACTGTGTGTAATAAAAAACGGTGTTCAAAACGTTCACATGTCGTCTTTTGGAAACGCTCATATAATTGCGTCCAAATCGCAGTATGCTGTCTATTCTCAAACTTATAATGAAAAATTTATAATAATCTCAATAATTTTTGAAATAAGATTTGGGTCAATTAATTTTGTCTACTTTTTCCCTTAATAAGTCTGGTCATTTTTATAACTCAATTAGATGAGTCATTTCCAAAAAGTGAATGTGAATGGTCTGTACACATTATTCACTGTGGACACAAAGTGACTTTGGTCAAAGAAAATTGATCTACTGTTCGCACTTTTCAAAGTTTTTTTGATCATGAAAAACTTTACCAAATTGTAAATAGAGAATTTTACGGGCTCATCTTTTCAATATATTTTTGTTGAATATGAGTGTTTGATATGAAAGTACACTATTTTCAACAAACAAATTGCATGAATTATACACTTAAAATCATGCTGTTAAATACAAATTGAAACTTTGAAATTAACTGGTGTCAATTTCAGATTTTAACCGAACCTGACAACTTTGTGTTTAGCTGATTTCAGTCTTTGACGAAACTCTTTAGCCAGAAAGGAATAGAATATTGGGTTAATCGCTGGTAACAACCAAATTAAACTTAAATATGAACGTTGGCATTTTTAATTTTTTTGTCTAATTGCATTTACTTATGACTAATTGCAGCAAGATATAATGTCTTTCAGAAGAAAAATAAGGGAGTAACTCCCTGGGAGTTGTGGATTTTAATCAGAGGGGGTAATGTGCCCAAATAGATTTTTGCTAAAAATTTTCATGCTGACTAATCAGGCAAAAAAGTGAGGATGAGCAAAGTCTGAGACTTTGATGTATTCAAGTTCAATCACTAGGGGGAAGGGGTCGAACTGATGTAGGGAATTATAAGTAATTATTATGTTTTGAAGGACTAACTGAGTTAGTCTAACTCGTCATGAAAAAAGACGATTCCAATATATCGATAACGGGGCCTTCTTGCACATATATAAGCTTGTTTTTCAGCAAAAATTTTCATTTGATTCGGCTTTTGAAAACGACTGATCTGATAATCAGATTCTGATTAAGTTTTAAGATAACTCAAACTGAGCAAAAATATTTCATGAATACTATAATTAAAAAGTGATCCATTTTTTGATTTTTCTAATATCACTGAAATTGTTTAATTATTATTTTTTTTAATCGGAAACAATGGTCTGATTCGGACCATTTGTTTTAATTTTTTTTTAATAGTTTTGCTGAGCCTAAGTGGCTTATATCCTCTATTCACACTATTGTTAATATCCAGCCCTACTACTTAAAAACACACTACGTTACCTAATCAGGGCCGGGATATTAACAAAAGTGTGAATAGGGGATATGTGCGACGAGGCCCCATGATCCATCTAGTGACACTTAAATAGTGTATATTTGAACAAAAATCAAGAAAAAAGGATTGAAGATGACGGGTAGCTTGACTAATCAGGAACGAACATAATGAACTAATATTTTGTTTTAAAAGCCTACTCCGCCGCGGCGCGCCGTGTGTTTTGGAGATAAAAAAATATTGTAAGATTTGATCACCATAAAATGCGTAGATAGAACTGTCTATTGTTATCTTTCGTTTTAAAGCTTATTTTGAACTTTTGTTTGTTTGGTTGAGTCTCAAGTCACGATGGGTATCCCTCAATCATGCTTGAATTTTCATCACGACCCCTTTCGGTTCAATAAACATGCTGAAAAACTTCATTACTTACCTTTCGTAAACCCAGCGAAAATTGTGACAATTCCTCACGGATATATAAATATCTAATATTCGAAGAAGATGATAGACTTGAAATGGCGTATAACATAAGAAAAAACTTAAAATAAGTCCTGCAATAATTTTCATTGATCGAATTCCCTTCAATCTTAAAAAGAATTATATCGTTAAATAACAAAATTTCTTGCCGAAACTTATTTGACGAGAATTTATTCAGATTTTTACCTTGCAGTCGACTGAGAATGCTGCCTCAGCTTCTTTCCAGATGTATAAATTACCGAGCAAACCATTCCGTAGCTATAACAAAGGAGAACGATAGGTATCATGTATCCAAGAATGCACATAATTCCCATGTACTTAAAAATGTTATTAAAATTTGAATGCACTTTTTGGGTGACTGAGGAGTTTACAAAGTGCCATTAACCAAATTGTGTTATGTTCGCAAAAAACCCTAGAAAGTGACTATTTTGTAGGTCACCTTGGTTTATACACAAAGTTCACAAACAAGTGTTGAAATCAGCATCGAAGTTCTCAAATGCAGTTGATATTTCGAAAAAAACTTGGGCAGAAAAGAGTCCATTTTATCAATTTATTGTTTTCAGCAAGTCGTGAAATTAGCATTAAAAGTTTTCAGATAACAATTCGATACTTTTAGCTTTTAAAAAATGTATTGAATTGTTTTTTGAGACACAATTATATGTAGTTTTTTGCAATTAAAAAATCGAATTGAATTTAATTTGCCATCCTGCCGTTGAAATAATTCCAATTAGTTTTTGTTTCATTTTTATCATACAATTCTGTTATGTTTTTAAAAAATACCTTAAGGGGGTAGCAGCGATGTGGCAGACTGGCGTCAATTTAACTTACGAAAATAATTAGTTGGTTTATTTGTTTGTGCTTATCATCGTTAGCTGAACCACAATAAATGTGTATCAGCTCATTAAAATCATTTTTTATCTATTTAGGGAACGATTTGAGTTCAAACTTCTATTTTATAATTCGTAAAATTTTCGAAAAAATTCAAAGCATTATGAAAATTTTAAGCATTTTTCGTCCAAAATTTTTTCTGATTAATTTTATGAAATCTGTGAATAAAAACGAAAAAAATAGCCACTTTAACTTTTTTCATGCATGTCTACATATTTTCTGACTGCTGTTTGAAAAATCATGAAATGTTTTTTTGTCATTTTGTTGTCGACTCTTTAGAAATATTATGAAAATTTTCCGCAAATCAAGTCCAAAAATTTTAATTAGTAGTTTTTTGAAATCTCTGTAAAAAATCAGGCCGAATCACTTGTGAAATTTTCTGGTATCTATTTGGTTTCCGTATTTCAACCGATGCAAGGGTCAAGTGAATATCGTTTCTGAACTTCTGATGAAATTTACAACACTTGCTTAAGGAACCGGTTTGTGCTATTTGGCACGCAATTTATAAAAATTTTATTTTCCTCAAAAAATCTTAATTAAATTTCGGGTGTTAAAGGCTACTTTTATCATGAAAGTCAGGACATTTTTCGATATTTAATCGCAATTGAAGGTCAATTTTTTTTCCTAAAAAGCTGTTTTGATGCATTTTTCATGAAAAAAAACTTCCATATTAAGGAAATTTCTTCATGTGGATAATTATTCTCCCACTAATTAGTGCATAACACCCGACAATGTCTGAAGTTTATAAATATTGCTTTCAAAAAAAATTCTCACATCGGGTCAAGTTGGAAATGGAGTCATAATGAAAAGTAATGAAAATATAAACGTTTGCAAGTATGGACACTTTCCTTTTAGATAAAAAATAATATAAAAGTTTTTCACATTTTTTTCTTTCAAAAATCGTGAAAAATGTGAAAATTCTTTATTTTTTATCTTCAATAAAACTGTTCATTCTTGCGAACGTTTATATTTTAATTTTCTTAACATAACTAATTATCTGTGAAAATATTAAAAAACACTTTCCACTGTACATCCATTTCCAACTAAACCCGACTATAGAATTTTCTTTGAAGTCGATATCAATAAACTTAAAACATTGTCGAGTGTTATGCGCTATAAAGTCTGGTTCTTATTTCGCGCATTAAAAAACTTGCTTAATATCAAAGTTTTTTTTCACATGAAAAATGGTCAAAAATGGCCAAAAGTAGAGAAAAACATATTTTTTGAGATAAAAATTGACCTTCGATTGCGTTTTGATATCAAAAAATGTCCTAACTATCCCAAAAAATGAGGCCTATAACACCCGACATTATATTGAAAATTTTCTGCATGCATAAAATTTAAAAAAAATGAGTGCCAAATGGCACTTACCTGTTGTACAAGTGTTGTAAATTTCATCAATAGTTTAGAAATGATAATCGCGCGATCATCTCATTAGTCGACATACGGAAATTCAATAAATATCAAAACATTTAATATGTGATTCTGTCAGATTTTTTATGCAGAGTTCAAAAAACTACTTATACAAAATTTTGGACTTGATTTGCCGAAAATTTTCATTATTTTTCCATAAAATGTCGACAAACAATGACAAATAAACATATTATGATTTTTTAGACAGCAGTCAGAAAATATGTAGACATGCATGAAAAAAGTGAAATGGCTATTTTTTTCGCTTTTATTCACAAATTTCAAAAAAACAATCAGAAAACATTTTGGACATAAATTGCGGAAAATTTTCATAATGCTTTGATTTTTTTGAAAATTTTCCGAATTCAAAAATTGAAGTTCGGACTCAAATCTTTCTTAAAATAGACAAAAATGTTTTTTAAGTAGATGCACATTTATTCTGGTTCAGCTAACGATAATAAGCACAAAAAAGTAAAACAACAAATTTATTTCGTAAGTTAATTGACTTCAGTCTGCCGAGTCGATGCCACCCCCCTAAAGGGGATTGTGGGTGCTTCAAGCAATGTGCTTGAGAAAAATATGCCCTTTTTAAAACTCAAATATCTTTTGTAAGAATTGAGTGAACTTTTATTTTTCAATTTGTTTATTGTAGTACGTAACCTTGAGAAGTCAAAAATTGATTCATTTTTACAAAATATTATCACATCAACCTTTAAATGCATGAAACCTCATTGCTGCTTATACTCTTCATTGAGCTATGTCGTAATATTTACGTATCCAAAAATCACATAATGCCGATATTATTGATCAAAAACAAATTCTCTACAATCTCATCAAGAAATATTTAATAATTTATCTTAAGGGGGTAGTGGTCGCATAAATGTACAATTTACCAGAATACAAAATTGCTTGGAAACTTTTGAGAATAGCCATATGGTAGATCTATCCTGATCTACAATAATAATCTATCAAATTAATTTTTGGTCGACCCTTGTAAGTCACAAGTGGTGACCACCATGCGGCGAGTTATAGAGCACCTCACCGAATTTTCAAATTACTACTCCTCCTAGAGCTTGCATACGATCTTACTCAAACTTGGCATCACAGAAACACTTATATTTGTTATTTGATGCAGCGGATTTTTGAATTTTAACTGGCTTTTCTAGAACTGCGAAAAACCGCCTAAATTCAAGATTTTTGCTCTTCAAAGTACTACTCCTCATAGGTTACATTTCAGAATGCAGTATAAATTTGAGAAACGATGGAGGGATATGTTTTTGTTATTTTGATGCAGCCGAATTTCGAATTATTTTGTTGAATTCCAGCGAATCGCATTTGAGTAAACCGGAAGTGAAAACTCAAAATTAAAAGTCGTCGATTCAGTCTAAAGTACCATCAAATTATAGCTTGAGTGATTCCAAGCAGAAAATCTGCTTACAACTCTGTCATATTTCGAGTTTTTCTGGTCAAAAATTGGGTTTCAATGTCCTAAAAAATACTCCGAAAAATTCTAAATAAATTAAATTTCGAACTTTTTTTGGGAATTTTTTTCAATAAGTTTATGCTTTCTAAGTGTTCCTCACCAATGTCGTGCTATTTTTACACCCCTCAGTACCCTCAAAAGAGTGCGACCGCTATCCCTTAATTTGCCGAAAATTATTTATGAAAATTGCTTTCTATATCAGTTAGTTAAATATAGGCAAAATGTAAAATTCTTCAAAAACGGACTATTTTTCACGAACGCTGCATGCGATTTTTTTCTCTTTTCCAGATAATCTTTGTGAATCTCTAAGCTAAATATTCATTTAAGGAATTATAATTATATTTGTCAGATTTCTCGCAATCACTATTTTATGAAGTTTTATTGCGCGCTATTATGATATTGATTAGACTAAAGATTGAAAAAGGAGAAAAAATCTGAACAATTATAATATTAAAATATTTTCATTTAGTGTAACTTTTTCCTGTTATTAATAATAATATTATTCTTCGTAATTTGAAAATATCCTTTGTCTAGAAGTGTTAATAAATAAATTATTTTTGGAAGCAAATCCGATATTCTGGAATTAGTTATTCGATAGTAATGATTTTTTTTTGCTTGCAATCAATTTCTCATGTGCTGGATGGTAGGATACATTGTTTTGTCAAGAAAAATAATACCGAATTTGAGACCGTGGTTGAAAATAACTACTGCACCCACAATCCCCTTAAGATTCATAACAATTTATTCGAATTTTTGTTAAAATTTAATTTTTAATCGTAAAACTACATTTAAGACATGTAACATGTCTAATGTTTGAAGATTTTTGCACGCCCCTGTATTTGTACGGTACAGACTGTACTTTCACATATCTAATGATATATATTAAGTTTGCGTCCTTTTTCTTGATTTCTCACGAATTATTTTTCATGAATATAGTTCTACATATTTTCAATTGAATTTACTTAAATTGTCAGAAATTTAATATATCATTTGCGATAATTTAAAGATTTTTCGAATTTGATTCATTTCCAAAGCGGCGATGTGATTAGCTCTTTAGTTAACGTGGAACAAAATATTCGATCGATGAAAAATAGAAAAATCTAAACAAAAAATTAAGAATTGGAAAAGTCAATAATTTGATTATAAAATAAATTT
>SCLH01000341.1:0-13343 GCA_004367855.1 Oikopleura vanhoeffeni
TCCGAGCACCGATCCGATATTGACTTTTCAAATCGGGCTTCGGATCCGATCACATTTTTTCAAAATCGGGTCCGATCCGATCCGATATTGAAAAATTCTGAGGCCCGAAATTTCCGATCCGATCCGATCTTGAAAATCAGCTCGGATGCCCTTCCCTGAAATTTTCATCAGCTGTGCTTTGAACTGTGCTATGGAACTGAAAATTAAAAAAAAATAAATGTCTCCTGATTTTTCATCAAAAATTTAAAAGCAATATATGTTAAGCTTGAATATTTTATATTTACCAGTTAAAGTGACAAAGAAAAATATGGTAGAAAAATGGTAATCAAATGGATTGAATAATTGAATTTATCGACGGAAATTATGATGTTAGTACAAATATAAAAAATAGTTCTCACGGCGAATATTTGACAGAAATTTAAACAAAAAAAAATTTCAGTGACATCTGAAATCTATGCATTAAATCTTAACGCGTGATATATATTTCAAAGTTATTCACCGACAGAAAACCGGTCGCGAGTACCCAAGTGTCCAGCTTTGGCGCGATCTGATTTTATTTGAACACTATGAGCCAGTGTTCTAAAACGGAATCGGGATCCCGAGTCGGGATTGGAAATTTTGACTTAGGTCGGGACCGGGCGGGATCGGGATCAGAAATTTCGACTCAGGTCGGGATCGGGATTGGAAATTTCGACTTAGGTCGGGACCAGGCGGGATCGGGATTTGATCGGGATCCCGAGTGTTTAAACATTTTCCGTGGTAAAAAAATATTATGTGAAGTATTAAAAATAAATTTTGAAAACCATAAATACTCATAGAAAAGCATTTTTGGCCAATCATAACGTTTCGTAGGTTATAAATATTGTAATTTGAGGAATAATACTTACTTTTATTATATTTTTATTAAGCGTATGGTGATTCCTAATTTGACATTTTCTCGATAAAGTATTAGCCAAACAGGGCTTCGAGGATATAATTCAGATTAGCCAGTTTGTAGAACTAGCCTTCATCTCGCGAAAACCATGTGTAAAAACTTTTTTGCATGAATACACTCTCAGACACATTAGAAAAACAGAGACCTAAGGTAAGTTTTTTTTTAGGTGGGCATTCTTTATTTTTGAAAAATTGGAATTTCCGATTTTTTGGCATTCTACTATTCTGACTTTTTACTGACAACCCATAAAAGCTGATGAGAAAACCAACAATTCTTATTTGTACATTTTTAAATACTGATCATGGCTAGATAAAATAAAATAACTTTCGAAATTGACCATAGTTAATGTTTTATATGCCACTCTCGCATATCAAAGATTGGGATCACTTTGCCCTTCGGTTCGCGTTTGACCAATGAAAGCACGAGATTTCACTTTTTTCACTAATAACACTTTCGAAAAAAGTTGAACCATGAACCGAAGAGCCCAGTGATCCTAATTTGATATAAAAACATTAATGTCGGACATATTAATGTCGGTAACATTAATGTCGGATAAATAACAAAACATATATTTTTATTAAAAAAACGAGATTATTCGGGATCCCGAGTCGGGATCGGGATATCCTGACCTCGGGATCGGGCGGGATCGGGATTAAAAAAAAATATAACACTCGGGATCGGGATTGAAAAAAATTATAACACTTGGGATCGGGATTGAAAAATTATGAGTCGGGACCGGGCGGGATCGGGATTGAAAACTCATCCCGTTTTAGAACACTGTCTTCGATACGATCCGATCCAATACGATATTCTTTTCTTTATGCCGATCCCTGTGTCCAACATTAATCGACCTAGAAATACTTGGTAGATTTTAATGAAGGCATATATAATATATGATATATTACATTTTATGATTATGATAAAAGCTGAAAAGCTCCAGATATTTTTTTTATTGAGTCAAAAGCTGAAATCCCTAGAAAATTTTGTTATTGACTCAAAAGCTAAAAAGTTTTATTTTGTTGAGTCAAAAGCTAAAAAGTTCAAAGGCTTTTTAGCTTTTGACGAAATAAACAAAAGTTTTTGGGGCTTTTGAGCTTTTGACTCAATAAAAACTTTCTGGAGCATAAAATTTAAAAAAAAGGAAAAAATAACCATTTTCCTTCGGCGAAATTTCTTCGTTTGTAATTTTTTAACTTAACCCACCTGCACGAGCGTGTTTTAAATCACAGAGACCAAAAATATATTGGGGAAATGTTATTTTGGCCAGCAAATTATCGGAACAGACAGTTTGTGCAATACCACCGTAAGCCTGGGAAAATGAAGGGATGGCCCACCTTGGGCTACCATTAGTTTTTTATTTGATTTCGTTAATAAAGATAATCTGAAAAAAACACAAATACTCGACAATAAAAGTCGTCAGATTTAGTCGAAAGTACTTTGAGATTTTCTGGTTGAAAATTGGGTTTCAAAAAATACTCAGAAAAATTCTCAAATAATGAAAATTTCGAACTTTTTTTGGAATTTTGATTTGTTTTTTTCAATAAGTATATGCTTTCTGAGTGTTCCGTAGCAATTTAGTGCTATTTTTACACCCCAAAGTACCCTAAAAAGAGTACGACCGCTACCCCCTTAAGAGAACGAGTATTCCTAGTTCAATTTTGCATATGTTTATGAGCTCACTCTGAACCCGGAAGTATGCTGAAAGTTCGTTATGACAGGGGGGAACCCAGTCTGTATTTGATTTTTTGCATAAAATTTTATTTAAAAAATCTGAAATATTAATTCATGCTTTATTATGGAAAGAAGTGATGCAATAAACTTCTATCTCACGCCCACGATAAAATAAGTTGAAAATAACATTTTTGACAAAAGACCAAACACGCTATTTAGAGCGAGGAAAATCTACTCATTTTGATATCACTGTATTCATAAACAAACTTATTAGCCTAAAATTACATGACTAGGACAAAAGCTTGAGATAACAATATTACATTTTCCTAAATTTAATTTTTTATTAGAGTATTTGCAGACAAAATGCAGTAGGTTTCATTTTTTTATTTGACATCATTAAAAAATCTGTGCTTCAGTATTGACTAAATACAGTCATTCAATTTTGAATTTGTGTATCCGTTTTTAGCTTATTCTTAGTAGGAATTGAATTGTGAAAATTTATTTTATTGACATAATCCGGCTCAAGTTTGTAGCAGTACGATCTTTCATCTGAAATTCAATGTTGTCGATCATTTTACTTGAAGAAATATTTAAAAGTTTCGATTCCTATTTAAAAAAGTATTCTGCAACTTTTCAACAAGTAAAATTTCAGCTCGAGAAATTAAATGAGCCAATCATCATGTTCTGGAGTTGAAATCGCAAGCTAAAATCTGAAATGCTTCTTCTTGAGAAAAAATCGCTCGGATAAATCGATTAAAGGTTTCTGAAGAACAAAATAATAAAGTCTTCTGAATTAAATTTTTTATGTTCGAAATAATATTTCAAAATTCACCAAAATTTAAATAAAAATACTCGTTTTAAGTTTGCAGGTCGGCAATTTTCCGATTGATCATAATCGAAATAAATTTTTCATTCTGACAATAATAAATTTACTATTCATCTTGAAATTAACGTTGATTTTTTAAATTTTTCCTGATTGCATACCAATCCACTTTAGAAAATCCATTCGGGCATCCACCGAAAGCAATTTTAGTTGCTGGAGCTGCGTCTAAATAATTAGTATAATCTTGAATTAAGATTTTTGGAACCTGAATAAATGTGATTAATTGAAATTCATTTCAAGAACAAGTTTGATTAAATTATTTTTTATTTTACCATACATATTTGCTTCATCTTCAATACAAAGTTCCATTCCGATACCTTTTATAAGATTAAAATAATTTAAGGTAAAAAATATTTATACATTATATTCAGATCTAGGACAATTTTTGACGCTTGAAATTTTGGTCCAATTTTTTTTCGCATCCGACCACTCGGTGGCGCTGTCTAAGGCGGTCAAAAAACGTTTTTTCAACACAAAGCAAAATGTTCATCTTTTTTCGCAATGCTAACTAACTTTTTTGTGTAGAGCGTAAAATTTTGCTCAAGATTGACATCTCGAATTTTATGCACAGTAAGGATCACGTGGTGTATTAACGGAAATTGAGGTGTCCGAAAACTCGAATTATTTCAAATCAATGATTTAGGGTGCTAAAAAGATGCGCAAGCATCGACTTTGTGAAAACGGTATTAGCAACTGTTGGTCTCAGATGACCACAGGTGGTGCTAGAGGCGATTCCATGATTTGTTGGTGTAAACAGCAACACGGTATTTAGCATTTACAGGAAAGCTCATTATAAGAAATAAATGAAAGTAACCATTAGATAGGAAATACCGTGTTGCTAAATACCGTGTTGCTGTTTACACCAACAAATCATGGAATCGCCTCTAGCACCACCTGTGGTCATCTGAGACCAACAGTTGCTAATACCGTTTTCACAAAGTCGATGCTTGCGCATCTTTTTAGCACCCTAAATCATTGANAATAATTAGTATAATCTTGAATTAAGATTTTTGGAACCTGAATAAATGTGATTAATTGAAATTCATTTCAAGAACAAGTTTGATTAAATTATTTTTTATTTTACCATACATATTTGCTTCATCTTCAATACAAAGTTCCATTCCGATACCTTTTATAAGATTAAAATAATTTAAGTTAAAAAATATTTATACATTATAAAAAGGCCTCCCAAGCAAAAAATCAGCACCTGATAAAAAGGTCCTATGAGTTTGAAAATTTCTGATCTAGGTCAATTTTTGACGCTTGAAATTTTGGTCAAATTTTTTTTCGCATCCGACCACTCGGTGGCGCTGTCTAAGGCGGTCAAAAAAGTTTTTTTCGTTTTTTCAACACAAAGCAAAATGTTCATCTTTTTTCGCAATGCTAACTAACTTTTTTGTGTAGAGCGTAAATTCTGCTCCAGATTGACATCTCAAATTTTATGTACGGTAATGATCAGTTGGTGTATCACAGGAAATGGAGGTGTCCAAAAACTCGAATTGCGCATCTTTTAAGCACCCTAAATCATTGATTTAAAATAATTCGAGTTTTCGGACACCTCCATTTCCGGTGATACACCACGTGATCCTTACTGTGCATAGAATTTGAGATGTCAATCTGGAGCAGAATTCCGCTCTACACAAAAAAGTCAGTTAGCATTGCGAAAAAACTGTGACCGCCAGAAACAGCGCCACCAAGTGGTTGCACCAAAAAATATTTTCAGCGAAAATTTTTACCGTCGAAAACTACACTATGTCCTAAATTTTCAGACTCATAGAACCTTTTTATCGGGTAGCTGATTTTTTGCTCGGTAGGCCTAATTATAAATTATATTAATAAATTATTAAAAATAAGTTTTCTGCATTATGCAGAACACAATAATTAGGCGACCTCTGAAAATCAAGAAAATGTCTACTCAAATCTGGTGCATAAAGAATGAATTCTTGATAATTGAAATATTTGACGATCTTTTGTCGCTTCGTATAATTCTTATGTAATTAACATATAAATTGAGTCAACTTGACTTATTGGTAGTTTTTACTGATAAAATTCAGCTAGTTTTCATACAAGATTTTCGATTGTTCCTGACTATCCATTAAGCTTTAGAATGCCGCTGGTTGGCTGATTTGTTTTTTGAAAATTCTAAGTAAAAACGCGTTTTTTGTATAAATTATTTTTTTTCGAAAATGATCAATGAGAGATACGAACTTGATCGTCTTACACACCTCCTTTCAAGCGTTTATAAATATTATGTTGTTTCAAAAAATTGACGAGCGAAAAAGGCGGAACGGTAGTACCGTAAGTACCCATTTCATTAGATGGCCCTACTGAGGGGGTATTATTTTTAACAATCACATATTGCTCATCGTTTTCGCAATTCAACGTAACCGCACATAATGTTCCCAGAACTAAAAAATTCATAGTTCTGTGACAGAACTTCTGTCTGAAAAATAATTCCAAAAAAATAATTATAATTAAGCAGTGTTTTGTATTGGTGATGTTTCTGTTAAAATGCACAAGTGCTTCTAGCTATCGAACGAATCCAGCTTTTATACCCTGAAAATGGACTATAAATTATCTGATAATTTATTCTGAACATGACGACGAGACATCGACACTTGTCAAAAACTAATAATTATTTTTCAGTAAAATTATGTTTCATGAAATAAGAATTCAAATAAAAAACAAATAAAAAATGTCACAGCCTAATTAAAGCAACTTATTTCGGGACTCAAATTTACCGAAATTGGAAAATCAGTATAATTTTCGACAAGTTTAGATGTTTCATTGTCATCTTCAGAATGATTACAAGAAAAGCTTACAAAGACAAAATTATAATAAACACTTTTTCATATCATTTTTCCGACCAAAGTGACTCTCTTTAGTTAATAGGGTGTCAAAACCGTTAGCATTTCAGCTTTTGGGAGCAAATCATTTAATTCAGTTCTTAGTTAGCTGGAACTAACCAGACATACCTAAACATTTCCTTAATAGTGAGATGCTTTACCTCGCTTTAAATAGCGTGTTTCTTGTGTCGTTAAAAACGCGTTAAAATGAACGAATGAAAAAATAAATTGTAACGTCGCCTATATGTTTGTTCCGCGACTATCCACTATTTTAGCCTACGCAATGCTATTATTTAACGTCATCGCCTAGCGTCTTGCGGGTTAATGACACCTCTTTTGCGGGATAAAAATTAGGGGGAGTTCATAAATAAAATCATAATTGTCAGGTATTCCGAATTACCAGTTATTAAAAAGTAAGAAAATATGAACCACATTTGCTAGCGAAACCCAATCAGAACATTTATTAGAAAATATTTCTCGATCGATAAGTTTTTTTGTGCTTATGAACTTATGTTCTTATGACATATTTATGGTGCCTATACAAATTATTATTTATAACAGTGAATTCAAAAACGTGGTTTTAAAAAAACGCAAATATCTGTCCATGAATTCATTACCAAATGAACATTTAGATTGGATTTTGAATTTCGAGTACCTATTCGTGGTCATAACTTATGACTCATAAGTCTTAGAAATCCTAACTAAGGTTCTTATTTTCGGTCAACTACCGTCCCTGAAACAAACAAACGGACGTTATAGACTGTACCACGTGAGTTTCAAGTGGCGTTGAATCCAAAAGTGGACCGTTAAAAATGGCTTACGCTAGAATATAATTATTCATAAGATTCTCCAAAAAATTATTGGATCCCATTTGAAATTCTCTACTACAGCAGGGTCCGGCGGATAGGTGAAAGTTTTTTCGCTCAAAACCTTCACCTATTTAATAGGTCCTATTAGCCGGATTTCACCTATCCGCCGGACGTCTGGGAAGATACGCTCTGATTGGTCAATAAAAACAAGATCTAGAGTTTATAATTAAGTTAAAGGGTNGAGTTGATATCACATCATCTACTGATAGGAATATGATTTTGCCTTTCACTTGCGAGAAGATATTGCTTTTAACCGAAGTCTAGTAGACGATTCTGACGATGTCCATAATGACATTGTAACGAATTCAAAGTGTTACATTAATTGCATACGTTGCTGCATGATTTCTCTGCTAATAAAACAAATTAAATAAACCAACAAACCATTTGCGCTTTTCCGAAATTTATTGTGTGATTAACACCGTAGTTCACTGGGCGCTCATTTGAAGGCACGCTAGGTTATTTGATACAAGGTTTTTTTCAAATAATCAGAAAAAATCAGCAAAATGAGTGTCGATTGCCAACCGCACACTTGTACCCTCTGAGTTAATGGCTTTGACAGAGGGCCTCTGTTCTGCCCAATTTTAACGCAGATATTTTATGAGCATTAAAGTGCATTTATATGTGTATGTATATCTCCGTCCGGTTCCTGTTTTAGAATCAAGCATAATTTTGAATGACTTCACCAGTATTTAAAATTTTATTAATATTATTTACACAAGAAATTCGATGATAACAAAGAAAGCAGCACACTGCAGCGTAAGGTTATTCAGTTAGAATTCTGGTATTCCTTAAAGGACAGCTTGCAAAAATTTAGTTTGAAATTCGAAAAAACAAATTTCAAGCTCGATTTTGACACCTCTCCCAACTTGCATCTTTTGGAGAATAATAATTTGAAGCGAAGATTAATTAGAATCGGCTTCCCACCCTAGGCTATGCATCTTATAGCATTTAGATTCCTAAATTTAGATCCAAATTCATTATTCAAAAAACAAATTGGCCTTCGATTTAGAAATTTTGGTATCAAAAATGATCTGCGCGGCTGCTAGCTTTATAAAAAGGATAAATTTTGAAAATTAGCTGTAAGGCAGAGTTTTTAAACAAATGTTTAGGCTGTCATCCAGGGTTGTAAAAGGATCATCCCCGACAGGATTTTCTATCCCCATCCAATTTTGCTTTAAACCTACGCAAAAGGAGATGGAAAGCCACCCCCTTTTACAACCCTGGTCACATCTGCTTCTTTTTTTGTCTTACATAGTTACAATTCTATAACTAAAGGTGCGTTATGCATATGATGATGGTGGTGATAACAAAGTGTACTACCGACCAAATTATCAACAAATGTTTTCTAAATTTTCGTGTTTTCTTAATTTTCAAATTAACTTTTGCTTGCCTTTGAGCCTATTTACAAAAAATCAAAGCATTTTCAAAACTTTCTCTTGGGTCCCTTAAAAAATCATATTTGAGTTTAGGTTGAAATCTCAAAGAGTGCTAGGGTTTACGGTTTGTTTTTGTTTGAACTAGCTTCGAAAAAAATTTGAATAAATTTCATAATTTTTCCGAGAAGAGATAGTTTTTCGACGGATAATTGCCAAAAAACGATGGTTTTTCAATATTCTGGAGAAAATATAGCAAAAATTTAAAAACTCCACGAGATTAAGTTTGGCTACCACTTTTGCAAGTAATGTCAAATTTCAGCTCATTTCGACAATAAACCTGAGAGGAGATAGTTTTACCATTTTGGCTTAGGGTCCTCTTGCGTCGCTTATGTGTGAAGGAGTGTATGCATACAAAAACATTCTGAGATTTTTTCACAAGCTAAAGGATTGTTCTACAAGATGGCTAATCTGACTAATTCCCTAAGCTTTGTATGGCTAATAATTAGCCGCATTTTCGGATATTTTTATAAGGATTAATCAATGGAAATCAGTATAAGTCCGGGTGACGTGTAAAAATTTTTTTTTAGGAAATTGACATTCAAATGACGTTTTTTGAGCATTTAATTTGCAATGGGTTTTCTCAGAAATGTACATGGTATTTCATTATCGGAAAAATAAAGAATCGAATATTCATTAAAATAGAACACAGTCTGTATAAAACGAAATTGCCTATTCAATCAACATATCATTAGCAATATATAACTGTTAGCTCATATTATTTAGACCATATTATATGGTCCATATTACTTCATAAGCCCATATCATCATTGACAATGATTCAAGACGCCAATCTTCGGACCAGGTGTATTAATATTACAATATAATATGGTATTTATATATTATAGGCACTGATTCCACTGATTTTCATGTTTTGATTTAAGTATTCTAAGTTGACATTTTGAAGAAAATTCATATATAACCTTGAGAAAGTGACTTATATTACTAAGGAATGAAATTAAACAATCAGTTTTGAATATATCATTTTTTTCAAATATTAATTCAGGCAGTGGAACATGAAATTAAATCACAAAGATTGTCTTTTTTTAGTGTTAGACTCACCAAATGGGTAATCCAAAAATCCTAATCCGGAAAATCATATATTTTTAATATCACTTGCAGAAGACAAAAAGTAGATAGATAGGGTCAGGCCACTAGCGATTCTCGACATATCTTTATTCACACTTTTGTTATATCTCCGGCCCTTGTACTTAAAAAACACACTTCGTTTCCTATCAGGGCCGGGATATTAACAAAAGTGTGAATAGGGGATATAAGATTAAGGGTATCCCTGCTCCTACTTTTCTGCAGTATTATGTCATAAAAATGCACCAAATCAATTTTTATGTTTTGAACGCATAAAACAACCAAATGACAACAAAATTTTTTTCGAAATTTGCGTTTTTTCTAGTATTTTTATCAAAATTATGTTCAAAAATAACGTTTGTGTCAATTTGACCACTAAAACTTCAAAATATCAGGTTGACGTAAGCCAACTTTCTCTTCAGTGGTTTCCCAGCTTTCTTTTGAGCCTACTTTCGAAAAAATACGAATGAAATTTTTTCACGTGACCTTGAAAAAATCATATTTTGAGTTTGGCGAAATTGCAAAAAACGGCTCTCAGAAGTTTATATTTGTTTGGTACTCTGTGCAAAATTGATGAATATGAATTAACCTAGAGTAGATTTTTCGATGATAAAGTTCAAAAAACAGTGGTTTATCATATATTCTAGAAAAAATATAGCACTTATCGACAAAAACGCTCCTCAGAAGTTTTAATATAATTATACAGGTTATGTCAATTTAGACATGGGACGAGATACATTTACCGTTTGACTTAGGTCCTCTTGTGGCGCTTACGTGTGAAGGATGTGGTCATACAAAAAAGTTTTGGCATATTTTTTTGGCAAGTTAAAGGCTATTACTACGACTGGCTAATCTGAATAATATCCTTGAAGCCGTGTTGTTGCAATTTTTATCGAGAATATGGCAAATTAGGAGCAGGGATACACAAAAATTTAGTTTGTCAAAATTTTTGTCCCAACTAATTTGCCCAATAAATGACAATGAGCTTGGTTTTTTTGCCGCATTTGTAAAGACATAATTGTTAGAAAAATATTTTTCTGTACATCTTAACTTTTTAACTCGTACAATAAGAAAAAAATTACTACTTTGAAATTTGTTTTGCAAAAATAGAAGCACATTTTTCCAGAACAATATCACAAACGCGTTGTGGGGTTAATAAACATGTTGAAAATAATCCGGCTGCAAGAGCCGTACACGCTACTGAAAGTTAAATAATACGAATTAGTGCTGGTCAGATAAAAATTAAAAAAAACTAATTGAACCAAATAGAAATAAATGTCGATAGATTTTTGTTATTTTTTTCTCATACATGTACATGTACCGCCTGAGTTTCAAGTGGCGTTGAAACCAAAAGTGGAACGTTTACTCATCCGATATAGCCGCTTTCAGAGCCCAATACGCTTCACCCTGCTAATTGAAAAATATACTACAGCAGGGTCCGGCGATAGTGAAGGCAGATAGGTGAACCCACACAAACCTACGTAAGCGCTCCGCAATCGGCCCGCATCTGAAAATAAAAATTTTTCTCCCTGACGTCCGGAAAATAGGGAAAGAGCAAAGTAGTTTTTTTTTCAAAACTTCTCAGGCAAAGAAAGGCGTTTTTAACCAGATTTTCAGAGCAAAATTCTCCGGTCGGCGCGAGATGGAAAATACATTTTTAAAAACATGTTCAGATTGACCAATGAATGTCGTATATCAAGAACTTTAAAAACATGTTTTCAAGTTTGGCAAACATTGTCGTCTAGCTTGATAATGGGTCAATAGTTATTCAGATACAAATATTTACAGTTTTTTTGGTATGAGAGTGATTTAGTGTGAGCATATTTTTTTTGATAATTTCCATTGTTTTTACAGTGGTCTTATTTTTTTTTCTAGAAATCTTTTCCGAATTCATGTTTATTAAAAATTAACTTTATTTCATTTTTTTGATAAATTTAATTTTATACTAGTACATTCTAGAAGTTTGTAACGAAAAATTAACTTTAAATCACCAAAAATTCTTACTCTGGGATACCGGGTGTGTGTAACCTTTAATATAAACATCTAGAAAATCTTCTAGAATGTACTAGTATAAATTTAATTTTATCAAAAAAATGAAATAAAGTTAATTTTTAATAAACATGAATTCGGAAAAGATTTCTAGAAAAAAAAATAAGACCACTGTAAAAACAATGGAAATTATCAAAAAAAAATATGCTCACACTAAATCACTCTCATACCAGAAAAACTGTAAATATTTGTATCTGAATAACTATTGACCCATTATCAAGCTAGACGACAATGTTTGCCAAACTTGAAAACATGTTTTTAAAGTTCTTGATATACCGACACTTCATTGGTCAATCTGAACATGTTTTTAAAAAATGTATTTTCCATTCTCGCGCCGACCGGAGAATTTTGCTCTGAAAATCTGGTTAAAAACGCCTTTCTTTTGCCTGAGAAGTTTTGAAAAAAAAAAACTATCTTTTGCCTTTCACCTATTTTCCGGACGTCAGGGAGAAAAATTTTTTATTTTCAGATGCGTGGGCGATTGCGGAGGCTTACGTAGGTTTTTGTGTGGGTTTCACCTATCTGCCTTCACCTATCCGCCGGACACTGCTGTAGTATATTTTTCAATTAGCAGGGTGAAGCGTATTCGGGCTCTGAAAGCGGCTATATCGGATTGAGTAAAACGTTCCACTTTTGGTTTCAACGCCACTTGAAACTCAGGCGGTACATGTTACATGTATTGAGAAAAAAATAACAAAAACCTATCGAACCATTTATTTCTATTTTGGTTCAATTAGTTTTTGTTTAATTTTTATCTGACCAGCACTAATTCGTATTATTTAACTTTCAGTAGCGTGTACGGCTCTATGAAGCCGGATTATCTTTAACATGTTTATTAACCCCAAACCCGCGTTTGTGATATTGTTCTGGAAAAATGTGAGTTCTTATTTTTGCAAAACAAATTTCAAAGTAGTAATTTTTTTCTTATTGTACGAGTTAAAAAGTTAAGATGTACAGAAAAATATTTTTCTAACAATTTATGTCTTTACAAATGCGGTCAAAAAACCAAGCTCATTGTCATTTATTGGGCAAATTCAGTTTGGGACAAAAATTTTGAACAAACTAAACCTTTGTGTATCCTGCTCCTAATTTGACATATTCTCGATAAAATATTAGCGAAACACGGCTTCAAGGATATTATTCAGATTAGCCATCGTAGTATAGCCTAACCTTGCCAAAAAAATATGCCAAAACTTTTTGTATGACCAACTCCTTCACACGTAAGCGCCACAAGAGGACCTAAGTCAAACGGTAAATGTATCTCGTCCCATGTTCTAAATTTGACATAACTGTATATTAGTATTAAAATTCTGGGAGCGTTTTTGTCGATAAGTGCTATATTTTTCTAAAGAATTATGCGATAAACCACTGTTTTTTGAACTTTAGTCATCGAAAAATCTATCTCCTCCTAGGTTAAATTTCATAATTCACTCAAATTTTTGCACAAGGTAGCTCAAAACAAATAAAAACTTCTGAGGAGCCGTTTTTTGCAATTTCGATCACAAACTCTAAATATGATTTTTTCAAGGTCACGTGAAAAAATTTCCGAAAAAAAATGTGCTTCGATTTTTT
>SCLH01000341.1:13364-32489 GCA_004367855.1 Oikopleura vanhoeffeni
CCATTCGGCCATCACCGAAAGTCATATTTTAGTGCTGAGCTGCGTCTAATAATTAGTATAATCTTGAATTAAGATTTTGGAACCTGAATAAATGTGATTAATTGAAATTCATTTCACAGAACAAGTTTGATTAAATTATTTTTTATTTTACCATACATATTTGCTTCATCTCAATACAGAAGTTCCATTCCGATACCTTTTATAAGATTAAAATAATTTAAGTTAAAAAATATTTATACATTATAAAAAGCCTCCCAAGCAAAAAATCAGCACCTGATAAAAGGTCCTATGAGTTTGAAATTTCTGATCTAGGTCAATTTTTTTCGTTTTTTCAACACAAAGCAAAATGTTCATCTTTTTTCGCATGCTAACTAACTTTTTTGTGTAGAGGCGTAAATCTGCTCCAGATTGACATCTCAAAATTTTATGTACGGTATGCATGACTGTTGGTGTTTCACAGGAAATGGAGTGTCAAAAACTCGATTGCGCATCTTTTAAGCACCCTAAATCATTGATTTAAAATAATTCGAGTTTTCGGACACCTCCATTTCCGGTGATACACCACGTGATCCTTACTGTGCATAGAATTGAGAATGTCAATCTGGAGCAGAATTCCGCGCTCTACACAAAAAAGTCAGTTAGCATTGCGAAAAAACTGTGACCGCCAGAAACAGCGCCACCAAGTGGTTGCACCAAAAAATATTTTTCAGCGAAAATATTTTACCGTCGAAAACTACACTATGTCCTAAATTTCAGACTCATAGAACCTTTTTATCGGGTAGCTGATTTTTTGCTCGTAGGCTCTATTATTAAATTATATTATAAATTATTAAAAATAAGTTTTCTGCATTATGCAGAACACAAAAATTAGGCGACCTCTGAAAATCAAGAAAATGTCTACTCAAATCTGGTGCATAAAGAATGAATTCTTGATAATTGAAATATTTTGACGATCTTTTTGTCGCTTCGTATAATTCTTATGTAATTAACATATAAATTGAGTCAACTTGACTTATTGGTAGTTTACTGATAAAATTCAGCTAGTTTTCATACAAGATTTTCGATTGTTCCTGACTATCCATTAAGCTTAGAATGCCGCTGGTTGGCTGATTTGTTTTTTGAAAATTCTAAGTAAAAACGCGTTTTTTTGTATAAATTATTTTTTTTCGAAAAATGATCAATGAGAGATACGAACTTGATCGTCTTACACACCTCCTTTCAAGCGTTTATAATATTCTGTTGTTTCAAAAAATTGAACGAGCGAAAAAGGCGGAACGGTAGTACCGTAACGGTACCCATTTCCATTAGAGGGGGTATATTTTTAAATTCAAACTATACAGGGGGGTGAACAGAGGCGTATTAGTAGAAAGTTCGCTGCCCAAAACCCGCGACTATACGCGTAATCCGGACTTATACGCGTACTTTCTAAACATATACGCGCGTACTTCTGGACAAATGTGCTTGATTGGTCAATTTGTTGCAATATCTAGATTTTAAAATGCGTTAAAATATGGTCAAAGAAAAAGAATTTTTGGTGATTTAAAGTGTATTTTACATAATTCTAGACTAGAACTTTTTTAGTGTAGTATAAATTTGATTTTCATCGAAAAAAATGAATATATTATTTACTTTAGTTAAATTAAAAAAAAACGATGAATTCAAAGAAGATTTCAAAAGAAAAAAAATAAGACCACTGCTGTGGTCCAATTAAAACAGTATCTAGAGTTTATACGGAATTAACATTTTTTCGTCAAAAACTTATTTTTCGTCAAAATCAATTTTTTTCGTCAAAATGAATCATTTATTATTAAAAATATTAGTTTGCGATCAGAATATAGTCTTTTCGAAATTTCATATGAAAGTTTCACAACTAAATTAAACTGAAACATAATTCGTTTTCCTATGATTTCTAGACTTTAAAATTTGAAAAAAATTATTTTGGACGAAAAAAGTCTTTTGACGGAAAAAATGAGTTTCCCCGTTATACATGTAATTGAGTTAAGGGTGTGGTCAGAGTAAGAATTTTTGGTGATTTGAATAATTATTTCGTTACAAAATCTTTAAGATGTACACTAGATATGTATTGATCCTTGACAACATCGTTGTTTAATACTTGTTGACCAATACCGAATCACTCATTGCGTCAATCTGAACATGTTTGTGTAAAAAAATGTATTTTTCAGTTGTCGCCCCGACAGGAGAAATCTTGGTCTGAAAAAATCGCGTGTGAAAAGACGCTATTCTTTTGCCTAGGAACGTGTTTGAAAAAAAGCCCTATCTTTTTTCCTATAAACTTATAGCCGCCGCACGCCAGGAACGAATAAATTTATTTTTTAAAAGAGCGTAGGTTTTTGCGCGAGGCTATTACTAGGTTTTAATCTCGGGTTCCAACTATACGCGTAATGAACTATACGCCGCACCCCCTGTATTTCTAATCTGTTTCTTTCGCAATTCAACGTAACGCACATATTGTTCCCAGAACTAAAAAATTCATAGTTCTGTGACAGAAACTTCTGTCTGCAAAATAATTCCAAAAAATAATTATAATTAAGCAGTATTTTGTATTGGTGATGTTCTGTTAAAATGCACAAGTGCTTCTAGCTAATCGAACGATTCCAGCTTTTATACCCTGAAATGGACTATATAATTATCTAATAATTTATCTGAACATGACGACGAAACATCGACACTTGTCAAAAACTAATAATTATTTTTCAGTAAAATTATGTTTCATGAAATAAGAATTCAAATAAAAACAAATAAAAATGTCACAGCTTAATTAAAGAAACTTATTTCGGGACTCAAATTTACCGAAATTGGAAATCAGATAATTTTCGACAAGTTTAGTGTTCATTGTCTCTTCAGAATGATTACAAGAAAAGCTTACAAAGACAAAATTATAATAAACACTTTTTCATATCATTCTTTCCGACCCAAGTGACTCTCTTTAGTTAATAGGGTGTCAAAACGTTAGCATTTTCAGCTTTTGGAGCAAATCATTTAATTCAGTTCTTAGTTAGCTGGAACTAACCAGACATACCTAAACATTTCCTTAATAGTGAGATGCTTTACCTCGCTTTAAATAGCGTGTTTCTTGTGTCGTTAAAAACGCGTTAAAATGAACGAATGAAAAATAATTGTAACGTCCCTATATGATTTGTTCCGCGACTATCCACTATTTTAGCCTACGCAATGCTATTATTTAACGTCATCCGCCTACGTCTTGCGGGCGTGTAATGACACTCTTTTGCGGGATAAAAATTTAGGGGGATGTTCATAAATAAAATCATAATTGTCAGGTATTCCCGAATTACCAGTTATTAAAAAAATTATTAAAAAGTAAGAAAATATGAACCACATTTGCTAGCGAACCCAATCAGAACATTATTAGAAAATATTTCTCGATCGATAAGTTTTTTGTGCTTATGAACTTATGTTCTTATGACATATTTATGGTGCCTATACAAATTATATTTATAACAGTGAATTCAAAAACGTGGTTTTAAAAAAACGCAAATATCTGTCCATGAATTCATTACCAAATGAACATTTAATTGGATTTTGAATTTCGAGTACCTATTCGTGGTCATACTTATGACTCATAAGTCTTAGAAATCCTAACTAAGTTTTTCATTTTCGGTCAACTACCGTCCTTAAACAAACAAACGGACGTTATAGACTGTACCACGTGAGTTTCAAGTGGCGTTGAATCCAAGTGGACCGTTAAAAATGGCTTACGCTAGAATATAATTATTCATCAGATTCTCCAAAAATTATTGGATCCCATTTGAAATTCTCTACTACAGCAGGGTCCGGCGGATAGGTGAAAGTTTTTTCGCTCAAAACCTTCACCTATTTAATAGGTCCTATTAGCCGGATTTCACCTATCCGCCGGACGTCTGGGAAGATACGCTCTGATTGGTCAATAAAACAAGATCTAGAGTTTATAATTTAGTTAAAGGGTAGTCAGAGTAAGAATTTTTGGTGATTTAAAGTTAATTTTTCGTTACAAATCTTCTAGAATGTACTAGTATAAATTTAATTTTATCAAAAAAATGAAATAAAGTTAATTTTTAATAAACATGAATTCGAAAAGATTTCTAGAAAAAAAAATAAGACCACTGTAAAAACAATGGAATTATCAAAAAAAATATGCTCACACTAAATCACTCTCATACCAGAAAAACTGTAAATATTTGTATCTGAATAACTATTGACCCATTATCAAGCTAGACGACAATGTTTGCCAAACTTGAAAACATGTTTTTAAAGTTCTTGATATACCGACACTTCATTGGTCAATCTGAACATGTTTTAAAAAATGTATTTCCATCTCGCGCCGACCGGAGAATTTGCTCTGAAAATCTGGTTAAAAACGCCTTTCTTTGCCTGAGAAGTTTGAAAAAAAAACTATCTTTTGCCTTTCACCTATTTTCGGACGTCAGGGAGAAAAATTTTTTATTTCAGATGCGTGGGCGATTGCGGAGGCTTACAGGTTTTTTGTGGGTTCACCTATCTGCCTTCACCTATCCGCCGGACCCTGCTGTGTATATTTTTCAATTAGCAGGGTGAAGCGTATTCGGGCTCTGAAGCGGGCTATATCGGATTGAGTAAAACGTTCCCTTTTGGTTTCAACGCCACTTGAAACTCAGGCGGTACATGTTACATGTATGAGAAAAAAATAACAAAAATCTATCGAACCATTTATTTCTATTTTGGTTCAATTAGTTTTTGTTTAATTTTTATTCGACCAGCACTATTCGTATTATTTAACTTTCAGTAGCGTGTACGGCTCTATGCAGCCGGATTATTTTTCAACATGTTTATTAACCCCCAAACCGCGTTTGTGATATTGTTCTGGAAAAATGTGAGTTCTTATTTTTGCAAAACAAATTTCAAAGTAGTAATTTTTTTTCTTATTGTACGAGTTAAAAAGTTAAGATGTACAGAAAAATATTTTTCTAACAATTTATGTCTTTACAAATGCGGTCAAAAAACCAAGCTCATTGTCATTTTGGGCAAATTAGTTGGACAAAAATTTTGAACAAACTAAACCTTTGTGTATCCCTGCTCTAATTTGACATATTCTCGATAAAATATTAGCGAAACACGGCTTCAAGGATATTATTCAGATTAGCCAGTTCGTAGTAATAGCTTTAACTTGCCAAAAAAATATGCCAAAACTTTTTGTATGACCACATCCTTCACACGTAACGCCACAAGAGGACCTAAGTCAAACGGTAAATGTATCTCGTCCCATGTTCTAAATTTTGACATAACCTGTATAATTAGTATTTAAAACTTCTGAGGAGCGTTTTTGTCGATAAGTGCTATATTTTTTCTAGAATATGCGATAAACCACTGTTTTTTTGAACTTTTATTTCACTCAAATTTTGCACAAGGTAGCTCAAACAAATATAAACTTCTGAGGAGCCGTTTTTTGCAATTTCGATCCCAAACTCAAAATATGATTTTTTCAAGGTCACGTGAAAAAATTTCCAAAAAAAATTTGCTTCGATTTTTCGAAAGTAGGCTCAAAGAAAGCTGGGAAACCACTGAAGAGAAAGTTGGCTTACGTCAACCTGATATTTTGAAGTTTTAGTGGTCAAATTGACACAAACGTTATTTTTTGAACATAATTTTGATAAAAATACTAGAAAAAATCGAAAAAACGCAAAATTTCGAAAAAAATTTTGTGTTGTCATTTGGGTGTTTTATGCGTTCAAAACATAAACAATTGATTTGGTGCATTTTTATGACATAATAACTGCAGAAAATGTAGGAGCAGGGATACCCTTAATCTTATATCCCCTATTCACACTTTTGTTAATATCCCGGCCCTGATTAGGAAACGAAGTGTGTTTTTAAGTACAAGGGCCGGGATATTAACGAAAGTGTGAATAAGGGATATGTCGAGAAATCGCTAGTGGCCTGACCCTATATATCTACTTTTTGTCTTCTGCAAGTGATATTAAAAATATATGATTTTCCAGGATTAGGATTTTTGGATTACCCATTTGGTGAGTCTAACACTAAAAAAAGACAATCTTTGTGATTTAATTTCATGTTCCACTGCCTGAATTAATATTTGAAAAAAATGATATATTCAAAACTGATTGTTTAATTTTCATTCCTTATAATATAAGTCACTTTCTCAAGGTTATATATGAATTTTCTTCAAAATGTCAACTTAGAATACTTAAATCAAAACATGAAAATCAGTGGAATCAGTGCCTATAATTATATAAATACCATATTATATTGTAATATTAATACCCTGGTCCGAAGATTGGCGTCTTGAATCATTGTCAATGATGATATGGGCTTATGAAGTATATATGGACCATATAATATGGTCTAAATAATATGAGCTAACAAAGTATATATATATGCTAATGATATGTTGGATTGAATAGGCAATTTCGTTTTATACAGACTGTGTTCTATTTTAATGAATATTCGATTCTTTATTTTCCGATAAATGAAATACACATGTACATTTCTGAGAAAACCCATTGCAAATTAAATGCTCAAAAAACGTCATTTGAATGTCAATTTCCTAAAAATTAAAATTTTTACTCACGTCACCCGGACTTATACTGATTTTCCATTGATTAATTCCTAATTAAAAATATCCGAAAATTCGCGGCTAATTATTAGCCATACAAAGCTTTAGGGATATTAGTCAGATTAGCCATCTTGTAGAACAATCCTTTAGCTTGTGGAATAAAAATCTCAGAATGTTTTTGTATGCATACACTCCTTCACACATAAGCGACGCAAGAGGACCCTAAGCCAAAATGGTAAAACTATCTCCTCTCAGGTTTTATGTCGAAATGAGCTGAAATTTTGACATTACTTGCAAAAGTGGTAGGCCAAACTTAATCTCGTGCAGTTTTTAAATTTTTGCTATATTTTCTCCAGAATATTGAAAAACCATCGTTTTTTGGCAATTATCCGTCGAAAAAACTATCTCCTTCTCGGAAAAATTATGAAATTTATTCAAATTTTTTTCGAAGCTAGTTCAAACAAAAACAAAACGTAAACCCTAGCACTCTTTGAGATTTCAACCTAAAACTCAAAATATGATTTTTTAAGGGACCCAAGAGAAAAGTTTTGAAAAAATGCTTTGATTTTTTTGTAAATAGGCTCAAAGGCAAGCAAAAGTTAATTTGAAAAATTAGAAAAAACACGAAAATTTAGAAAAACATTTGTTGATAATTTGGTCGGTAGTACACTTTGTTATCACCCCAAATCATCATAACGGCACCTTAAGTTCTACTTTATTTATAGAATTGTACTATGTAAGACAAAAAAAGAAGCAGATGTGACCAGGGTTGTAAAAGGGGTGGCTTTTCCATCTCCTTTTTGCGTAGGTTGAAGCAAAAAATGGGGATGGGGATAGAAAATCCGGTCGGGGATGATCCCTTTTACAACCCTGGATGACAGCCTAAAACAACATTTGTTTAAAAACTCTGCCCTTACAGCGAATTTTCAAAATGTATCCTTTTTCTAAAGCTAGCAGCCGCGCAGATCATTTTTGATACCAAAAATTTCTAAATCGAAGGCCAATTTTGTTTTTGAATAATGAATTTGGATTATAAATGCTATAAGATGCACTAGCCTAGGGTGGGAAGCCGAATTCTAATTAACCTTCACTTCAAATTATTATGCTCAAAAGATGCAAGTTGGGAGAGGTGTCAAAATCGAGCTTGAAATTTGTTTTTTCGAATTTCAAACTAAATTTTTGCAGCTGTCCTTTTAAGGAATATCCAGAATTCCTAACTGACATAACCTTACGCTGCAGTGTGCTGATTTCTTTTGTATCATCGAATTTCTTGTGTAAATAATATTAATAAAAATTTTAAATACTGGTGAAGTCATTCAAAATTATGCTTGATTCTAAAAACAGGAACCGGACGGAGTTATACATACACATATAAATGCACTTTAATGCTCATAAAATATCTGCGTTAAAATTGGGCAGAACAGAGGCCCTCTGTCAAAGCCATTAACTCAGAGGGTACAAGTGTGCGGTTTGGCCAATCGACCCTCAATTTTGCTGATTTTTTCTGATTATTTGAAAAAAACCTTGTTCAAAATAACCTAGCGTGCCTTCAAATGAGCGCCCAGTGAACTACGGTGTATAACACAATAAATTTCGGAAAAGCGCAAATGGTTTGTTGGTTTATTTAATTTGTTTTATTAGCAGAGAAATCATGCAGCAACGTATGCAATATAATGTAACACTTTGAATTCGTTACAATGTGCATTATGGACATCGTCAGAATCGTCTACTAGACTTCGGTTAAAAGCAATATCTGTTCTCGCAAGTGAAAATGGCAAAATCATATTCCTATCAGTAGATGATGTGATATCAACTCCGAGGGTCACCTATTAATAAAATTATTGTTTATTTATTTTTGGTGAAATTCCAATCGCTAGTTTAAGTAGTTTTTATTTTAATGTCGTCACTACTCACGTGACGATCACAAGAATACTAATAATAATTAGAGATATGGATTAAGGGCCCTTAACCGACAGATCGTGACTAGATAAAAAATGCGGAATCTAACCTATAAAATCAACCTTTTCTGTAATCCAGAGTTTTGATTAGGTGCTAGTATCCCGCGTTGTTTGTATCATTCAAATAGTCACGATCTGTCAACTGAGGGCCCTTATTCCATATCAGGAAACGGTTTGGTGCATTCAACTGCCAACTAAAAGAAGTTAATTTTTTCTTGTTTTTGAGGAGAAATTGAAACTTTTTTGTTTCTTTCACAAATTCATTAAAAATAAAGTTAAAGCAGAAATGAATAGATAGTCTTGATATTGAGATGAAAAAACATAAAAAAATAAAGTTTTTGGTTGATTTCAAGAATAAAACGAGTGGGTCTATCGAGATTCGAACCCAGCAAAAAATGTTAAATCGAATTAAGAACATATTCCCATTGTGATTTTTTAACTCGCGCTATAGACATCGACTATGTCACATAGACTATGTCACATAGTAAACGTTTTTGAGATGGAGTTCGGTTAGTAAAATGATATGGCTCAAGGTTCTTATTTTATTTTCGTACAGTATGAGCAATTTAGATACTATAGAAAATTTAAAAAATTTAGGGTTTTGTGGTGAAGGGTGATTTCGCTCAAAATCGAAATTTTTGAAGATTTAATTTAAAATATTTTTGAACATCAAATTGGTGGGATTTTAAAAATTTCGATTTTGAGCGAAATCACCCTACACCATAATACCGTAAAATTTGTTACTTTTCAATAGTATCTAAATTGCTCATATTCACGAAAAAAATAATTATAACCCGGAGCCATATCTTTTTACCAACGTAAGTCCATCTCAAAAACGTTTACTATCTCAATAGTGCGAGTACGAATCCCACTAATGTTGTCTAAGTAATTGTCTTAGTGATTGCTTGAGTGATTACATACCGATTAAATTTAGCGCTCTCAATATCAAGCAACCTTGCCTATTATTATACTCAAGACAATCACTAAGACTAAGTGGGATTCGAACACGCGCTATAGAGATAGTAAACCTTTTTGAGATAGATTTCCGTTGGTAAAAGGATATGTTTAAAAAAATATTTAATTCGGGAAACCATGCCAGAGTGGTACTCATATACAGTGGGTGAGGCAAACGGGCAACAGTAAGACCACTGGGCAACACTTTTGAGCCAAATTGATGCCAAAATTGGGCTAAAATTATGCCAATGGGCAACAGTGAGACCAATGGGCAAGACTTTTTGCAAAAAGATTTCAGTTGAACGCGTCAAAATTCAGGTTAATTTTTTTTAATGTTGTTAATTAGTAACCAGAATAAACGGTCTCGACCACCGAATTCAATTTATTTTATTTGATTTCATACTATTTCTACGCCAAACTCGAAAATTTAAAATTTCCAAAAAATTCGAAAAAAACCTAAATTTTTGCACATCCCAAGAAATATTTTTTCACATGACATGAAGGAAACAAATTGAATTTGGTGGTCGAGACGACTAAATAATTTGGTAAGTTTGAGTGTCATACATTTTCTTTGTTTTTGATTAACGAGGGACTCAACAGATTTCTCCCAAGCCGTATTTTCGTTGCAAAAATTATGATTCAGAGTATAAACAAGAGCGCAAAAATAAAACGAGGACATATATTTAAATAAATTAAAAGGCCGCATTATCAATATTTTCAGCTGGTGATTCAAGAAAAATAAGTTATAACATTTTGAACAAGAAATGAGGAATATTTTCAAATATGTTTGACCAAACTCCTTAAGACCTAGGATTTTTACTTAAAATTTTTAAGTAACAGTATGATGATATAAAATATATCCTGTTCCGAGTAAAAAAAACACAAAAACTAAGAGAGAGATGTCAGTGCGGTGCAGGATAGCGTTGTAGCGACGGATGAGTGTACAGGCCGCCTGTCGGCCAATCAGGGACGCTTATTTCCTAGTCTAGTACATTTTTTTTTTGTGTTTTTCTCTCTGAACAGGATATACATATTATACATGTGTACTGTATATATAACTTACATTGTTGATATAAACTGATAGGCGACGAATATCTACTGTCGAATGCTGATTGAGCAGTACAGCCTTGAGAATCGAGTAAAGTCTTTATTTTTGTGCCAGCAAGTAAACTTTCCAAGTGAATTTCAAAGATTGGTGTTCCTGCAACATTAAAGTCGTTTGATACAAGAATTTCGGTGACAAACGGGAGAGTTATATACTATTATGAAGTGATGCGACTTAGGTTCAAATCGGACGACCTTTTTTTCGAACTTTAAATTTCCGGTTCACAACGTCAAGTTTCTAGAATTCTAAAAGAAATTTCAAAATCCGAGCCTAACATATTGACAACACTATATTAATCTACCTTAGTAGAGAAATCGGTCTTATTCTGAACATCCGTCTAAAAGGAGACGAGTTTGAAGACAAAAAATTGTAAAAATCGGCGTTCAAGAGAGATTCTAGAAAATAAAAGAGCAAAATTAAAAAAACGAACATACCGGTATTAGTTTACTTATTTATCTGGAACTCTGTGTGAATTTCAGACGCGTTGTACAATGAGGTATGTGGGGCATCAGTAGAAGAATGTTTCTGAAAAAAAACTTTGGTGTTCTAGAATTGACTCAGCACCTGGTGCTGTGGCGATTAAATTTTGAGTATGACATATGGAATCGTTAGACGAAGGTTATACCTACAAACATGAATCGTCAGATTTTTCACAACTGCCCTATAATTATTCTGAAGCAGGATTGAAAGGTACCAAATAAGGACACCCACCCCCTGAAATCAGAAAAATAGTCAATTTACGACTATTTTGTTTCAAAATTCATTTATTGTTGTATTACATAAAGTGCAGAGCATGAGTTGCCTAGTCTAATCTCGTGCGGGGGCGGGGTATTGTATCAACTAGGGCAAAATCAAAAGGGCCAATGATATATTATTGGAGATTATTTTTGCAACATACCGACGAAAAACAATTACATTTATCCTCGTAAATTTTTTTTTCACATGTAAAAACCCGTATAGAAATGTTTAAAATAAAATTTTTTTGTTGTATTTCTAGCTGAAATTCACTGTAAAACTATTTTTTAGTTTCAATTATAACTATCAATATTTAGCTCCCAATCGTATCACCTACCTTGGGACTAGAACCTACGGTAGTCATAACATTATAACAATTTTCATGTAATGTTAACGTTTCAATCCAGGTCCAATCTATCATCTCCAAAATACTTTCGAAGTTACCATCCTCAACAAGCTGCAACATACTATTCATAGAATCATATCCATTGCAGTTAATCGAGAACGCTTTTTGTAGCCTACTCAGCGGAAAATTTGGAATATCATCTGTACCAATAATTGGAACAGGCCCTTAAAATTTTGTTAATTTGCTGAAGTTATTAAAAAATCATTCTTTATCATTATTTCAGGATTAAATTTAACTTTTGCAACGTTCAGGAAAATTTTTAGGAGTTGGGACAAAAGCAGTTGTTTTATTAGTTATCAGCTGCGATTTTCTTTAATTTTCGACTTTAATCTATCAAAAAAAAATGTTTTTTTTTAACAGGGAAGAAAAATGTTGGTTTTCATAACCATTAGGGGTGATTCAAGTGTAACTATACGTAATCTTTATTTAGTCAAGAAATACGTCATATGAAAACTTCAACTCTCCGCCACCAGTACTGTTCCGTTTTCTGTGGAACCGTATCGACTTTCAACATGTTTTTGACCCGTTAAAGTTTACCAATCTTGCGTTTCTATTTCGGATTCACAGAAGTAAATTACAGTTCTTATTTTTGCAATAAAATCTAAAATTCTCTCGAAAAACATAAGAAGCAAATTATGAATTATAAATGGCATTTATTTGTCTGAATTTTGCCATCGAATAGTAAATTGAGTAGGTCTTCTACAGGTCTTCTTTTATTACAATAAAAGTATTGTAATAAAAAATCATTGGCGATTTATGCGATATATCCGATATGCTTCCGCAGAACCGTACGGGCGGCTGCGCCATATATATATATCATATCCTGTTCCAACCTCTTTGAATCAAAAACGGTTTTGTTTTTGTACGATAAGTAGTTGTATCAATACGTATTGTACTGTACAATTTGTACAATACAAAACTGTTTTTGATTTAAAGGGGTTATAACAGGATATATATCCATTATTATCCCCGGGTAACACTAAAAACTTATTTGCCTGTTAAAAGTATAGGTGATAAGTTTTTAGTGTTACCCGAGGATAATAATGGATATGGCCCATATATCTCTTTATCACACGTTGGTTAATAAATGCAGGTGGAAGTAAATATAATCGCCCTTCTAGAATCTCTCACCTGCATTTATTAACCAAAATGTTGATAATGGGATATAAATTAGACTGTGGTCCTACCCGTCTTAAAACCGAGTAACCCGAGTTAGATATAAATTTTAAAAAAGTATTTATGAAAAAGCTTTGGTGTAAATAAAAACCTGTGTTTTTATGCAGCATTGAAATGTTCCTAGGTAAAAGCATTGCGTTAGTTGACAAAATATCTGTTGAAAATATATCGATAATAATAAAAAAATCATTTGAGTACTATTTTATAAGTTGATTAAATTATAAAAGTGGAAACAAAGCCATCGATAAAAAGTAAATTTGTCATAATAGAAGACCGGAATTCCCATGGTTAATTGTAAATATACAGTTGAAAAACATTTGTGGTCAATTATAAAGAATATACAGTGGGTGAGTAGCTAAAACACACATTAGTTGAAGCAGCCCTAAACAGTTCAAGCACACATTTAACTCATGTGTGCTTTGAGGGGGTTATCAACAAAAATTGACCAAAAACCTAGTTTCATGCTCAATAGAGATACCAGAAAACTATGATTTAACCAGAATCAGGTTCGAAGTTGATTGCACTTATAGTCCCTTCCGCCGGAAATGACGTTCAAAAATTTCGCTTTGAAAAATTAAAAGTCTTTATTTTTTTGTATAATTACCGTTTTGATAATATCTTGTTTGCTCAAAGAATTTGGAACTCGACTGTAATATCGCTTAAAATCTAAAATACACACATATTTTAGCCTTAAAATCATGGTTTTAAACCTATCTAGTCCTCAATTTTCAAAAAAAAAGTGTATATTACACACGCTAAGGTAGGCCCAACAAAACTTTTTTTTGCTAACGGTATGCTTGAGCCATTATTGTGGCTCTGTGCTCACAAGGGTTAATAGAACCACATTTTATTTTTACATTTGTATTTCTTGAATTTTAGAAAATTTGCTTTTAAAAGTTAATTTTAAAATAAAACGGAAGTTAAAATCTCGAAAAAAGTGATATCCAGGATATCATAATATGATATCCTGGATATCACTTTTTTGATAATCATATCCTATAAAATAGAGAGTACCCTTCAATTGAACCTAATGTTATTCTGAAAAAAAGCCTATGATATTTTGGCCTTTTCCGATAGAAAATATGGTTTACATGAGAAAATTATTTGAAAAAAACAACAACAAACCCGGAAAACCATGATTTACCAGTGAAAATGGCGGTTTTGCTGAAAAATTACGGAATCTTACCCACGTCAAATTTTACTCCTCATGAGTCATGACCCATTTGGTTTTTATTCTGATGATCACATCATTTTTGGCTTGATTTCCAAGGGACTGTTCCTACACGCAGCTATTTTATTGTATTACGTCATACTAAACGTGGCCTATCGTCCACGTTGTCAGAATTCCTTATAACTGTCGAAAAAATCGGATATTATCTTCAAACCCCGAGATCAAAAAAAATCATTTTATTCTCCTCCCCAAAATCCTGGAAAAGGGATAATTTTCGCCTAATTCGAAAGTCGAAAATAACGATAAGTAAGGAATGACGTATCGTGGGAACCAATCAAATGGCCCAATTTCGCAGAATGTGTCATATAACATAATGCTTGTTTTTCGCGTAATCGCTCGCTGATTGGTCGCCTGGTTGGTAAAGCAGATTCATTTATCAAAAACACACTCTCAACTTCAAGAAACGACCGAAACTAACAAATTCCTGATTAGGGGTTCGAAAATCTCACGCGGAGCTTTTTTCTAGAAAATTTAACACCTGCACCTGTGCAAAAAAATCCGCGATAAGGGCCGTTTTTCCGTTTAAAAAGGGATATTTTCGAACTCTTGCGTAGTGTAGGGTAGGCTAGGGTTGTTAGGCGAAATTTTGATTTAGATTTTTATAACCATGAGTGATGAAGAACCAGAACAAATCAGAAAACTTTTTATTGGAGGACTGAGTTATACGACGACCGAAGAAAGGTAAAAAAATACAGAGAAAAAATAAACTGAAATGGTAGATAAGGAAATTATTCAGCACAGAATTTTATTTGAATAATCGTGCATAAAAACGTGGCAGTTTGAATTTATAAAAAATAAAAGGGAAACTCCCATTTTTATTTTTTGGGCGAAATATTAAAATTTCATAGCTCTCTAGCGCTAAGATAGTACCTGGAATAACCGTCAGACCAAGGCCAATCGTATTTTTGAGACAAATCAGTCCAAAAAAATTTAGGGCTAACTTTTTTTGCGGACACTACTCCCTTAGTACAGGGTGTAAGATTTTTCCCTTCTTTTTCCAAACTGGTTACACTTGATTTCCGCCGTTTTGATTGNNCAATCAAAACGGCGGAAATCAAGTGTAACCAGTTTGGAAAAAAGAAGGGAAAAATCTTACACCCTGTATATTTTGGTCAATATAAAATAAAGGCTTTATTAACACTAATGAATTCACAGAAGTTGGGTTACTTCTGGAAACTAAAAATTAATTTTTTTATTTTGTTCGTAGCTAAAACGACGTCTGGAAAGTTTTATAGGAAATGTTCTGCTGGTAGATTTTACATCAGGCAAAACAATATCTGGATTTTCAAAAAAACTAAAATTCTCGATTTTATGGCGTCTTTTGAATATCAAAATTTAAATTTCTGGTCCCACGTAACTTACCCGAGGTCGTTATAGTTACAAACACAATAAAACTTTTGATAAATTGTGTAATGAAATCAAATTTTTAAAGTCTAAACTATCGGTTGAGAAGAACACTGAAAATTCAAATTTGCAGCTTGCAAGTTTACCAGGACGGTATTAAATATATTTGAAACTTTTCAAAAAAGTATATTTTTTGCGTTGTCACCGATTCCAGTGGAAAATTCCAATGTTCTGAATCCCATACTGTAGGGCGGTTTCCCACGTGTTAAATGTCATACAGTATGAATCATTGTAAAACAACAGTACAGAAATTCACTTCGAAAAGCGCGCGCGGGAAAGTCACGCTCAAAAGTTCGCTTTATTTCCTGTTTGTTATTGAGCTTGGGGCCAATCAAAACTATTGAAAATTCAATAATATTGTTAAAATTTCCTTGTTTTTCACCAAACGCGGTTAAAAAAGTTCGAATTTTGAATCTCGTTTTTTGTTGAATACTTTGCCAAAATTTGGACAGTGCTAGAATTTCGAAACGATTAGTTAAATATTTTTGGTACAGCGCAATATAAATTATTGATACTGTTGCAAAACTAAAGGTGACGTGGCACCATCATCCATTTAATATAATAAATAGACATGTTGTGATAACAGCATGCCTTAGGCCTAGTAAATTGACTGTAGTTTTTTATCCAGATTATAAAAAACAATTATGTTTTTATTTCGACCATAGGCTGTATTTATTCTGACCTTTCGGCTGAAGAGCCATTTTCAGTGCGGTGAACAAAAAATGATTATGGTCAAATTAAAGAGAATACATTTTTTCTCAACTTTTTTGTATATTTTGACACTCCGATTTTAAGAGCTAAATATAGTAGATAAATTTGACCAAAAATTAGGGCTAGCCTTACGCATTTTTTTTCCGTGAAGGTTAATTATGGCGCTATTTTTTCTGATGGCTTTTTAGCCGAAACGTCAAAATATATACGGCCTATGACCGAAATAAAAATATAATTTCATGTCTCAAAAATCAACAGATAATGATCGACCAGACCAAGTCGATTATGGAAAAATCCTTATAAATTGTATATTTATTACATCCAAAAATAAACATAAAATTTATGCGAAAATTAACAGTTCTCCCTAAAAACTTCTGTTAATTTTTGCTCGTGCTATTTTATTTCGATATGTTTTTCAAACTTGCAGTTATACTTGACCTAGATTAAAAATGACGTTTTATTTACATTTTGATATAAATTAGTTAACTCGGCAAAAATTTAGACTACATGTATAAAGTTTCCTGTATTCTTTTCTGATTGTAATGCCAAATTCTTGATAGAAAAAAGTTTATTTTTTTTATTTATTCACCGATTCCAACCGTTGAAAGGGACATGTTTCATAGAATAATTAAATTGAAATTATATATTTTCAAAAATGCATACGAGCAGTTTTTACTTGATTTTAATTGTTTTTATAGCGCTTGATTACTGTATATATGGATTATTATCCCCGGTTGTACCTAACTTTTTTTTGGTTTAATTTTTCACGATCTGCTATGATACCACGGTAAAACATATGAAATTCACAGTATATTTGTGTTTTTGGTTACACGAGTTGCTGATAGTATTGTTCTTATTTTTCTAAGCGGGACGCTAAAAACGTTCCGCTATAGACAGTAAGAAATTTTGAATTTGATAAAAAATGCTTGTTGTTTTTCGCTCCAAAAAACGCAAATAAGACACTAATACGTTTCCTCTGCTTAGACAAATATAATTAGTATAGTCAGTAATCAAGCGCCTCATAAAACAATTTAAAATCAAGTAAAAGCCTGCTCGTATGCATTTTTGAAAATCATTATATATTTCAATATTAATCTATTCTTGAAACATTGTCCCTTTACAACGTTTGAATCAGTGGAATAAATTAAAAAACATTTCTATCAATGAATTTTTGTGCTATTGGGCGTGTTTTTTTTTTTCAGGACGGAACGTTTCGTGCATTCGTTGCACGAGTTTTTCTCAGAGATGGTGATCGGATGTTCAAATTCCAAATGATATAAGGTGAAGTGGTCGATACGCGACGTGCACGAAGCGTTTTTTGGCGAATCGTGATATCCGATTATACCGTGAAAACCGGTTGTTCTGTGAATCTTAATATGTTCTCGGTTTCCAAGTCTATTGGATACTATGACTTTGACTCTGATTTTTTTCCAATCTCCTTAGAATTTTTGACGAAAATTTTTGGGGTAAATTTTGTAATATGACCCCAAAAAGGTCAATTTGAATGTATGACCGCATGGGGTCATATTACATTGGTATATGAAGCCTCTCCATCGATTCAATATATTAAAAATAAAATAATGTATGTATTGGACTCCAATAATCAACAAAATGGTGTTGAGTTATTTTCAACAGGAAATATAAAATTTTTTGCGAAAATATCTAGCGTTTTGCTCGTTGTCGGTGTGTCTGATTTGTCGTGTCAAAAGGTGACACGTAGGATTGAACGTTTTCAGATTTTAACCGTTTGTGCCAAATTTTACTTGGCGCGTTTTTGTGTGGTGAGATTTTTTTTCAAAATGAGTTGTTAAAAATTTCGCATTATCCATAAGACATGTATCCAGGTGGGCGTGGGTCCCATACTAAATTTACTGGCAAATGGTAGCATTATGTGGGTGTGTGGTTCGTGGTGGTTCAGAGACATGTGATAATTATTTATTTCTAATTTAAATATTTTTGTGGACATGTCGCTGGCAGTCTCTTTATTAAAATTAAAAATAATTAGAGTTTTAACTACAAAACGTGTTTGTTTGTGGCGACAATATGTGGTTTTTTTTTCAAAATTTCGCATGATAATTTTGATGGGTGTGTGGTTCAGCCCTGGGGCGTTGTATCAGCATTTTCGGGATGTTTCGTTTTTAAAATGTTAACTTCGCAAATTTCGCAAAATTGGGTGCGTGTGAAAAATACTCAGAAACTAGTTTTGTTGATTTGGAGTTTATATATTTGTATAAGTGGGGATGTGTGTTGGTTATTGGTGGGACCCCTATGCGGTCTATGTTATTTGGGGGGTATATTACAAATTGACCCCAAAAATTTCTATAAAGCGATTGGTTAAAATAAATAGATCAATGTCCTAAGATGGTGAATCCCGTTCATAACCGGGTTTTTTCCGTGTGTCTGTATATCCGATGTCGCTCTGAAAAAATACGCTTTCGTCCGGTTCGCGGTATGAAACTTTCACTGTCACTATCATTTGGATTTTGAACACCGATCATCCATCCTTGAGAAAAACCGTGCAATTGCTGAATCCGAAAACTCGTGGCCTGGGTAAAAAAACACGCGTGAGGCCCGGAGGCCGGAATAATACAAGAACTTATACATGTAGTAGATGAGTTAAATCTAATTTATATCTAAATGACTAAAAGATGTAATAAAACGTCTAGCGTCCAAGCTTAACTGCAGTTTGAAAAACATATCGAAAAAATACACGAGCAAAATTAACAGAAGTTTTAGGGAGTGTTAATTTTCGCATAATTTATTTATTGATGTAATAATATTACAATTTATAAGGACTTTTTTTTTCCATAATCGACTTGGTCTGGTCGATATTTTTTTTCTGTTGATTTTTTGAGACATGAATTATAGTTTTTAGTG
>SCLH01000341.1:32499-49506 GCA_004367855.1 Oikopleura vanhoeffeni
AAAAAACTGAGTTACCTAGTCAAGATAAATGTAATGAATAATCAACAAAATTTTAATCTGTGCCTTAGTAAATTTTGGTCCGTACGGATCATCCGTTTAAATCGGAACTTGCCTTGAATTAATCGGACCGCAAAAACCATAAGCTGTACCCTAGAAAACTCGCGTGTTTTAAACCTAATTCACAATATCAAGCTTTCCAGCTCAAATTTTTTGGAGAAAAGTCCCTTATAATTGTGAATTTTCTGAACTCTCAAACAATAAAGTTTTTTCGGAATTTATTAATTTTGAGATTTCGGCACATGCAGTAGACAGAATTTGAATTCAACACATCTGTACTATATTCAGAGTTTGCAGAAAGCATTTCCGGACTATCAAAATAATTTTATTAAAAATCACTGTTAAATGGGACAATTTTCTCTATTTTTTTAGAAATATGTTGCCGATTTACTGAATTTAGTTCAACCCTAGCTAAAAATCATATCAAATTAAAGGATGATAGCATTTTTACAGAATTACTGAGATAATGGTTGAAATATTATCGAGAGTTTATTTTATGGGTAAATCAATCTGTTTTGCGGAAAAATTCTTTCGTACATTTTTTTCACAATAACCAGAAAAAACTCCACGATTTTATTATTTATAAAGTTTGCATTTTAGTTTCAAGAACTGGTTCAAAAAAATTTCCAGCTCACATTTGTATCAAAATAAGATTTTTCTAAAACGGAAATAAAATCACTTGAAGTTTTATTTTTAAACGTTCTTCAAGGCTTGTAAATAAGGTACTTTTTAATCAAAACAGTTTATGTCGTTTTTTCCGAAATATCCATATGCAGTATGTCTTTTTTTCCGTGAGAAAATTCAAGGATGGTTGGGGAGAATTCTCCCGGTCCTTCCTTAAATTTTCCCGCGAAAAAAAGACATACTGTAATAATAGTCTTTATAATTGAAAATAAGAATTAACCGCTTGAAATTCAGTTTGTCAAATTTCTTCTCACAATGGGGCGAGCTAACCGATTGCGTCGTAATGCAGGACCCGGCCACAAAACGATCCCGAGGTTTTGGTTTTGTGACGTTTCAAGAAGCTCGCATGGTCGACGAGTGTATGAATAATCGCCCCCATAAAGTGAGTATATTGGTGGAGTAACGCCCCAGCCGAGGATCGGCCGCGCTATTTGAGTCTGACAGACAAAAATTCTAGAAAGTTTTTTGTAGTCAGTGTCTAGAGGTCCCATTCTCTAAAATTTCTCAAAATTTAGTTAGACGGTCGGGAGGTAGAGGCGAAACGAGCCGTGTCCAGAGAAGAGAGCCACAAGCCAGGAGTTCACAAAAGTGTCAAAAGGATGTTTATGGGCGGGATTAAGGAACCGGTTAAAGAAGATGATGTCAAAGAATATTTTGAGATGTAAGAATTAGAGATTATTTTAAGCCCGATTTTGAATAGAAAATTAACTGATTATAAAATATCAAAAATTTTCGTCAGTTTTTAAAGCCTCAAATCATCCTCGCTAATCAAGTTGAAAGATTCTAAAATCTTGTAATGAACCAACGAGTGGTGTCAAATTTCATTTTTTTAAATTTTTCGAAGTTTCAGATTTTCTATTCTAAAATTTTTTTTTTTTAATTCGATTAAATCTGGTAATACAACCATATAAAATACGGCTTTGTAATCTTTCGTATTTATGAAAGCTATATCGAAAATTATACTTGTGCGTTATTTTTCACTTACACGTGACAACTGTGTCTGGAGACCAATGGGTGGGTCGCCTGGTGAAGAATCGTGTGGTCACCAGTCACGTGTAAGTGAAAAATAACGCACAAGTATAATTTTCGATATTATGACACTAAATTTCATAAGGATTGTATGCACCCCTTTGACAGTCCCGAACTATCTCACCGAGAAATTCGAGGCTCAAAAAAGTATTTTCATTGAAAAATAAACGGATAAAACTTGCATTTCATGGCTGATAAATAATTATGATGGTGCTCATCTATGATTCACAGGCTATCAAAAAAGCTAAAGCGACTTAACTTCTGATGAATTAGAGGGAAATGCGCGTGTAGAATTAAAATTCACTGCATAGTTTAAAATTTATAATTTTAAAAGGGTTGATAACCTTGATAACTTTCCAATTTTGTCTCCGAATTATTTGATAGAAAAATACTTTTTTTTCAGATGAACGCCATTCAACTAATCAAATTAATGAGTTTTTTTTTTGTTTAAATTTCGGACAGAAAATATCCGCTTTCAAAAGAATGGGTATTTTCTCTTGGGTAGTTTTATATTTATTCATCGAGAGTTATTTTGAATTAAAAAAAATCTTGTAGACTAGTTCCTGGATTTTAAAGTTCTGTTCTGATAATTCCTTCATTATAATCAGAGAAATTTACAATGGAATCGCGTTCAAAGCCAAAAATTCAGAAAAGAGTATTTTTTATTAACGGACTCAAAATCCATATTATTAAAGTAAGGTATCTTTTTTTTTAAAGGAACATCGGACATTCGGCATCATAGCGAGGGAACCAAATGATGTTCCAACAAACGGTTTTTGCATCGTGTAGCCAACTAAATTTGTGACATTGGAAACTTTTTGTTTTTTCCAAGGCAACCGGTTTACCGGAAATTGATGTTTTAAACCGACAGTTCAGGTGTTCGAATCTCAGTAGGCCCAATTTTTCCCCCCTATTTTTATCGAATTGTATGTATTTATGATAATAATCGGTCTTTATGTGGTACTAGATTAACAGAAACGGTCAACGAAAACAGTTTTCCAGTGATTTACTTGATAAAATATTGTTGAAAAAAAATATTTTTCGAAAATTCCTATGTTTTGCCTCATAAAAACTGGTAATTTCCAAGGTCAATTATCGGTGAACCGGTTGACCTGAAAANAAACAAAAAATTTCCAATGTCACAAATTTAGTTGGCTACACGTTGCAAAAAAACGTTTCTTGATACATCATATGGTTTCCATGCTATGATCCCGAATGTCCGATGTTCCTTAAAAAAAAAGATACCTAACCTAAAATTCGACAGAAGTTGCAGTGATAGTGCCTATAATATATTTTCTCAATTTTGAATATAATTTCGGATTAATTTATCTTCCCCAGAAAATTTATTTTTCTTGGAATCATTTTAATAATGTTCCTATTCTAGTTATGGCAAAGTAGAAAGTGTAGAATTACTGACAGACAAAAATTCGGGAAAGAAGCGAGGTTTTGGATTTGTCAACTTTGACGATTACGATGTTGTCGATAAGGTAGTTAAATTATAAAAAGTAAAATAAAGCTGCCAGCCGTATCTCGACAGAACTATTTACAGGGGGGGCAATATTGCCGAAAGTTTTTGGCCCAAAAATTTCGGACATATTGGCAATATTGGGCACCCCTTTTGTACTGGGGGCCTATATATAACGGGAATTTTTTGCCAAAAAATTCCGGACATATTCGCAAATTCGGCAATATTGGACCGGAGATATCCCCCCCTGTAATGGGGTATTCGTCGGCATAAAAAGTTTTTTACAGTAAAACCCTGTTTCAGACATAGTTGAAATTAGTATCATTAGAAGTGCCACAACCTTGACTGTTGACTTGAATTGTTTTGATTTGTGGAATACTCTCAGCCAACCGGAGCTCCGCGGAGGATTGAGAATTTTTTGTTTTTGAAATTTTATTTTTTTCTAAATGCATTTTGTTCAATTTTTAAAGGTCAATTCTAAAATATCAAAATCCTCTCCTCACAATCGCAGGTTCTCATATAATTCATAAATTATTTTCTTTAATTATTCTGGTTAATTGGAAATGAATTGAAATAACTAGTTTACTCAAAAATTCTAAAAATGACCAACTTCCCGACGGGTACCCCCTTAAACATAGCTCGTGATTATGATATAATTACCATTTTGACAATTGTTTTGTTGTTTTTGGCGAGACTACAGATTCATAAAAGACAGTTCAGTCAAACTCTTGAAATATTATTACGAAATAAAATAAATGGTGACTATGAAACGAAAAAATGCTTATATTTAAAAATACGTCGGAAAAATTGGAATTTCCAATGACCATAAAAATGTAGTGGCGAAATGGGATTTCTACCGATTGAGTTTTCTAGTGTGGCTGAGAAGTTAGAAGTGCAATGATATTTTGTAATGAAAATCACCGCACTTCCATGCTCCAAGATCACACTAAAAACCTCATTCTGTATGTATTCGTGTTATTTCAGCTTTATGAAGGTGTCCGAGAAAACATGCACCGTAACGTGTTTTTCCAGTTTCCTTCATTTGGTTAATCAAATAAATTTCCGTTGATTTGAAAATTTCGGATTTGGAAAAATTTTCAAAAAAATATAAAGGATTTTTTGGTTTCTCGCTTCACCTCTTTTTTAATCTCCCAAATCTAATATTCATAGGGTGCGCTCCGATAAGCCTAATGAGTCATTAGTTATGACCGAACTAAAAATTTTCATGAGTGTTCGCTTTTTCCGGCGCGCTGCCTAAATATAATTTTTATTATTAAGATTTTTAGCATCGATTTATTTATCGACTTTATTTAATTTATTAATATTTATTTAATTTGATTATAATAATCTCTGTTTAGATTGTTCAAACTCGGCGACACGTAATTAATGGGGTTTCTATCGAAGTCTCGAAAGCATTTTCGAAGGAAGATCAAAGTAAGCCCCAGTTTCCCCCTCATGAATCAGGCAATTGTTTTTGAAATTAAAAAATTGCTACAGTTTCTTTATTTGTTTCTCGTGAGGAAGTAACAAGTGCAAACTTTCAATTTTCTCCACCTACGTGAACTGAATCTAAGGAAACAGTTGTTTTTATCATTTGTAAAAGTGCCCATTTTGCACGTACTCAAGTCAGTTGTAAATCTGACCAATTAAAAATTGTGCCGTTGGTAGCCTTTTTTTAGCTCACCCCAGACTTTGACTATATGCCATTTTAAAGTACCATGATAATTGCAAACGGATTTTTGTATTCAACAGCCAAAGGCTAACTACACATAGACACATTTTTGTTACTTCACCGGATGTGCGGTTTACCGGTAATTGACCTTTAAAATAAAAAAAACGGTTTTGAGAAAACACGACCTTTAGGCTTAAGCGTTAGATTATCTTTTCGTTTCTGATACAACTTTTTGACAGAAGTCTTTTTTGCTGTCACGTGACACCTCTTAGGGTTCAAATTATATTTTTTGAATATTTTAAATACGAGGACCTGTTGATCTGTAAATATACTCGCCCGGGGAGATTTCCAAAGGCTATATTTTGGAACTACTAGTTTTGTCAGATGATACATCTATGAGGGTCATATTACAGTTTTGAGTTTTTCTCCGATAATTTTTATAGAGGTGTCAAATTAAAAAAAATCTAGATTTTGAAGATCAATCGCCGGTTATATGTAGTTATCTTTTGGATGTTGGATTCAAAAATTAATTTTAATAGTCTTGTTGTGTTGAAAAATAGTATGTGGTCAAAGTATGAGCTGACCTTAAATTAGATACTATCGAATTACTTTCCGTATTGCTATGAGTGTAGAAAATTGAATTTTGCGGTTTCCTGGGATTAAAAGACGAATAGCTAAAATTGGTGAAAGATGTATTTAGTAGAAGTTCGTCCTTTGAACCCAATATACCACTGTAAATTTTTGGTGGAGTCATCGATAAAATGACTTGAAAGTATATTTTTTTCAAGAGTTAAAATTTACTTTTTAGCGCGTCGAGTTTGTAATAATTATGGAAACTATGGATGGGACGGATATCATGCATGGGGCGGTCAGTTCGTCCGTGGTGGACGAGGAATGCCGCCCAGAGGCCGAGGTCAAGGACGACGGTAAGCTGATCAGAAAATTTAAGAAATCAAAAAAATTGCTATAAATTTTTTTCAAACTTTGCAATATGATTCTTTTGGGGTCAAATTTAGGCAGCAGACCGGGAAAAAATTAAAAGTTAAAACCTCGTTATCTGTCTAAAAATGTAAAGAAAAATATAGGATCAAATTGCAGCACGAATAAAACTACAGTAGAGTGTATTTAAACGGACAAGTTTTAAGAGTTGATTTGGCTTACAAAGTCCTGCAAGCGTGCGTTTAAACGGGCACTAGGACCATTCAAATTATCCGTGGCGGACAGTTTGCATCCCAAAACTGCATCTTTAAATGCACGCTAACAGGACTTTTTGACCCAAATCCACTCTTAAAACCTGTCCGTTTAAATACACTCTAAGTACAGTTGTAATGTTTTTTGGAAATTTTTACCGATGAAAATGGCAGGCAAAAATTTGTAATCACGTTTTGAGCGGTAAAGCGTCGTGCACTAGAAATTCATTCAAATACTTTTTGAGGCCCTAGAAATATAACACACGACTGTCTTGACAATTTGAATCAAATAATTAGGCGAAAAAAAATGAATAAATTTCAAATTACATGTAATCTTTTTGCCTACGGGGCTGAAATTTTTCCTTAAAATCACGAAAAAAATGTATTCAAAATTTTTCATTTTCTTTGACTCAAATTTCTTTGCGGCCACGCTCATGCGGTTTTTATTAAAATTAATAAACATTAAAACGTCTTTTGGATCAAATTTGAAGTCAAAAAAATTTTCATCATTTTATTAGCAAAAAAGTCATCTTATTTTTCAGGCCAAACATGAATCAAAGAGGTGGTGGACAATTTGAAGGAGGATATTGGTATGGCGGCGGACAAAGCGGGCGAGGAGGTCAAGGACACTTTCCCGTAGAGCACTGTGGCCCAGCAGGAGGCGGACGAGGAGCATTTAATGGTGGCTACAGCGGATATCACTATGGTCCCCCACAAGGGTATGGTTGGGGCCATGAAGGCGCGTACGGAATGCCCTACGCTCAGGAAAAGGTTTACACTCTTGTTTACTAGTTATTTAAATAAATGATGTCAATTAATTTCGGTTTTTAGTCCTAACCAGAATATATACAGTATGTACTTTTTTTACTTGCGAAGTGAAAATTGTTCATTAGCTAATTACGGCCAATTAAAAATGGTAACTAGGTAGATTTTATTTCGAATGCCAAGTTATAGCCGATGTCAAGGGTTTGAAAATAAAATCCACCTTGTTACTATTTTTTGTTGGCCGTAATTACCTAAATGACAATTTTCACTTCGCAAGTAAAAAAGTACATACTGTACAGTAGAGTTCGTTTGAAACGATGCAAATTTCATTTTCAAAATGTTCAATTCTACCTTGCAAATCACTGAAATCAAATAAAGTTGCTTCATTTTATTGACTCTTCATATCCGATTATTTTAAAAAAAAATATTATATTTGGTAGAAAAGTTCCTTCAGCTATTTTTATATAAAAATTAAACATAAAACAACGATGATAAAAAACATTTTGTTTTTTGAACCTTTATAAGGTCATAATTCTAAGGCCATAAGCCTATTCTACTCTTACAACCGAGAATTAAATTTAAAAATGTCACCGAAAGCTTTTGAAAATAATTGGGGAAATCGAGCGTGTCAGTTTTTCGGACCAAACCGATGTTTGAAATTGGTACATGCAATATTTTTGAAATTTTGGGCTACAAATACGGTTATACCCGGGAGCACTATTTTAAAAATCCAGAAATAATTATTTAGGCTCGTGGGGTGAAACCTTCTCGAAAAAACGATATAAATAATTTTTCGATTTCCGTTTTTACCGATTTGATGGTTTTTTTCGAGAAACTGATAATTTCTTGTAAATGCTTGAAATGTAAAACTATGCCTCAAATTAAAAAAAATTTCGTATGTACCAGATCCGAGCTATCTCTCCAGTGACCTTAAATCAGTGGCTGTAAAGTAAGACATAAGTTTAGTTTGCAAATTCAAGCCTTTTTCACAAAATAAGATTCTAGTTGGTTAAAATGAACTTGAAATTTTTGATTACATTTGGGAACAGGCACTGTGTCCAAATTATTAGTCACTGTATCCATTTTTGTATGGGTTTTGTCATTTTTATTTGTTGATCATGCTTGACTTTTGAGTCGGCCAGATTGCGTTGTTTTAAATTCACTCAACTAAATGTAGCTGACTTTTTAAAAGACTCAGGAGTTAAACTTTTTACAGTGGGGTAATTCAAATGGATGGAATCACGGAATTGAACACCAGGGAGTTCAAAAAGATGGTATTAAGCGCGGAGCAGGGCCAGGTGGTCGTGGGCGCGGACGAGGCGGAAATCGGGGAAAACCAAACAACAATAATAACAACCAGCAGCAACCACAAGGTCAACCACCAGCAATTCTGCCGGTTCAACAAAATTTTCAGGCTCTTCAGATCGCATAAGACAATTTTTCCTTCTCAAAAAAATCATTTTATGAGTGAATTTTTCTTGAGCAAAATATTTGGTGGCCAAAATAAGCGTATGGACTTTTTGATCAATTGTCGGATCAAATTCACTATTAATAATCTATTATGTTCGTAAAAGTTTGATTAAATCAGACCATAATAAGGTCAAATTTTGTATGCTTAAATTTTCACCAAAACTATCTTCGACCAGATTTAGACCATGTTTTCGATACTTAAAATTGGCCTTAACTTTGTTTAATATGACTCAATTCGGGTCAATTTCCGTATAGTGTCATATTACGCCGAAATTGAAAGACAATTTTATTTCTATTTTGAAAATAACAAAAAAAACACAAAGATATTTAAATTTTGTTCAAGAACGATTCGCTTCAATTTATGGGGTGTAATTTAAAGAATTGCCAATACCAGCCAGTAGAAAGCCTTGTGTCGCTTATTCTTAAGGCCACTTCCTTGAGGGGTATATGTTGACAAGATAGCGATCAACGGTTTTTTGAATGAAAATCATTAGAAAATTTGTTATATGCAAAATTTTTCTCTCCGACCCGTAATGTCCGGTTAAATCGTAATTACAAAAACCAGTGATATTGGGTTTTGCTAATGTTTTCCTTTTTGTTACTAAAAAATCTATTTAAATGTAATTGAACACCTTTGGCGTCAAATTATTGCATATTTCCTCTGAAATTCCTAAATTTTGTCCGATTTCAAATCAGCGATTTGTGTTTTTTAGTGACGGACCATAATAATTTAACGTAATACTGAGAAAATTGAATGGCTGATTTTCGGTCACGAGATCAACCTAGGAAGTCATTTAGTTTTGTTCATACAAAAAATTACTAAAATGAATATGTTAAGAATTTTTTTGCATATTTGTCATTTTTCAAGTATTCTCATGAAAAAACCGTTTGTGGCTTTTTCCTGGAACATGTACCCTTAAAATAGTGGTCTTAAGAAAGCGACCTTAGGGAACTCAATGTAAGTTCAGGCATATTCGTTGCGGGTGGATTTTTTGCTTACAATTTCAAAAAATGGGTTTTTTGGTGTGAAACGTAAGAGAATATCCCCATCGCATTTTTTATTTCCCTGACACTGCTTTCTACTGTACCTTTCTCCCGCGTTTTTAGAATTAGTACAACTCATATAATCACCATTTAATTGCTCTATTTAAACCGAACCAGATACAAAACAAAAAAAAATCTGAGAGAACCCACCGGTCGAAAAACTGGGTGACCAGTTCCCAACTTACCCTAAATCCATTTCTGTTCCTGTATCCTTGATCAAGCTTTTAGAAAAATTGTTTGAAATTTGACCCCCTATTCTTTATGCCCCCAAATTCTCTGCACACTAGATGGCACCCGAGATTGCGCGCGAGTTCAAATATAACCAGAAAAAAAAACTAAAAATGAGAAAAAACATATTACGGAGGTTGACCCTTGAAAGGCTGGGAGAACATCCTCTAGGAAAATATGTTCGAGAAAGTTTCATGAGATTGTCAGAAAAATAAATTAAGCATATTTGAACGAGCCGATTCCGTGAATGAAATAATACTTTGAATGTTATCGTGGAATAAATGTGCATCGCTACAGTATATATTGAGTTTTATTGATTTGCAACTAAAATAGTCGGAGAAAAACTTGGGTAACATGGATTTGATAAAAAACATCTCAAATGCGTAAAATATTCATACAAAAATAATGGAGAATTTGTAATACAATACTAATCGTGGGGAGCATTCCGAGCTGTGCGAAAAAGCTCGTTTTTTGTATTAAATAACTTAAACCTACGAATGCAGCAAAAATAAAATTTCTACCATGTATTACATATATGTTATATCGATTACGGTGGCTTCTGGTCGTTTTTTCGTAGATTTTTAGACAAAATTTTTATATAATTCGTCTTTTGAAAACAACTCATCCGATTACATTCTTAGATAGCTCAAACTAAACACAAATATCTTGTGAATAATAAAATAAAAAAATTGGTCCATCGGACCAATTATATTTTTCTGCGGAATTAGCTCTGAAATTGTTTAATTATAGTAATTTTTTTTTTTAGTTTTACCCCACCAGTTTTTTCCCTGCCCTTCTGAGGAACGGAACGAGATTAACACGAAATTGGATTTCGGCACCCAACAGCCAAGGGATAAAATTATAATGACCAAAAATTTTTTGAAATTTTTTCCAACGGATGTCCGGTGATACCGGAAATTGACCGGTAAAAAAATTTTGGCAACGTCGGTTCTGAGAAACCCAATGTTCTTCCGAAGCCAATTTTTCAACACTATGATTTACAACTTTTTCTCAGAATTTTTTTTTGGGCGGGAGAAATTTTTATGTCATATGACACCCTTTATTGAAAGGGTCAAATTACCTTTTTCGTACTTCTTAATGATAGGGAACCTATGAACCCGGTTAAAAAATTTATTTCACCTGTGTAGTTTTTTTCAAGAGAAAATGGTGGCAGTAAAATTTTTGTCACATGAACACCCTTTAAAGGGAGTCACATTTAGTTTCTTATCCTCGTCGTTATTTGGATTTCCCTTATTGAGCATTGGCATGTTGGACTATGCCAAATATACTAATCTGGGTAGTTTTTTCAAGAGAAAATGTTTTGGCAGTAAAATTTTGGTCATATGACACCCTAAAAAGGGGTCAAATTTACACTTTTTTTTGTATCTCTTAATAGTTAGGAAACCCTGTGGACCTGAAATTATACTAATCTGGGTAGTTTTCAAGAGAAAATATTTGGCAGTTAATGTTTTTGTTATATGACACCGCCGCAAAGGGTCAAATTACAGTTTTATGCATCTTTAAACCGAGAAGACTTGTGAGGACATGGAATATACTTACCTGGCTAGTTTTTCAAGTGAAAATGTTCGACAACAACTTTTTTTGGCATATCACACACTCCCAAGGTATAAAATTAAGCTATGAACGGAAATAGTGGAATAAAACCATATGGAAGATAAACCCGATTAAGTCATTTTCAATTTGGTTTTATCTTTGCCGCAATTATATGAAAAATTTCGAAGTAAATAAAATAAATGAGTTATAATATATCGTCTGGTTATTACACATTAACTGTAATTACCCATTTTCTGTTCAAAAAACTACCCAGATTAGTTATATTTTTCAAATTCCACAGATTCCCTATATTAAGAAATTACGAAAAGCTGTTAATTTTGACCCCTTTAAGGGTGTTCATATGACAAAAATTTTACTGCCAAACATTTTCTGTTCAAAAAAAAAAACTACCAGATTAGTATATTTTTCAAGTCCACAGATTCCCTACTTAAGGAATACGAAAATGTTTGTTAATTTGACCCCTTTAAGGGGTTTCATATGACCAAAATTTTTTACTGCCAACATTTCTCTTGAAAAACTACCCAGATTAGTATATTTCAAGTCCACAGATTTCTCTAAATAAGGAGATACAAAAAAGGGTAATTTGACCCCTTTAGGTGTCAGTGACAAAAAATTTTCCACTGCCAAACATTTTCTCTTGAAAAAAACCACACAGGTGAATATATTTTCGTGTTCATTAGGTTCCCTATATTAAGAGATACGGAAAAAGTGAATTTGACCCTTTAAGGGGTCATATGACAAAAAAATTTCTTCACCAAAAAATTCTGAGAAAAGTTGTACAAAGTGTTTGAAAAAAAATTGGCTTCGAAGAACATTGGGTTTTCTCAGAACGAACCGACGTTTCAAATTTTTACCGGTCAATTTCCGGTATCACCGGACATCCGTTGGAAAATCAAAAAATTTGTCATTTATTATCCCTAGGCTGTTGGGTGCCGAAATCCGTTTGCTGATTATCTCGTTCCGTTCAAATAGGAAGGGGAAAAACTGTGTGGGGTAAACTAAAAAAAAATTTACCCTAGTTTTTCTTAAAAAAATTGGGAAACAATGGTCCGTGTTCGGACCAATTTTTTTTTATTTTATTATTCAACAAGATATTTTTGCTCAGTTTGAGCTATCCTAAGAATGTAATCGGATGAGTTGTTTTTCAAATCCGGAATATATATAAAAATTTGGCCTAAAAATCTAGTATAAAAAAAAAAACACCAGTAAAATCGATTAATAGTTCTCGAGACCAAAGCTCCCGTCGGTTACTCCCTAAAAAGATGCATTGGTACGATATGTATGTCACTTTACAGTATGACCTTTTTACTTTGCGAAGTGAAAATGTACTTTAGGTAATTACGGCCAATAAAAAATAGTAACAGGTGGATTTTTTTTCAAAACCTTGACATCGGCTATGCTTGGCGTTTCCAAACTAAAATCCACCTAGTTACCATTTTTTATTGGCCGTAATCAGCTAAAGGACAATTTTAACTTCGCAAGTTAAAAAAGTACCATACTGTTCAGATATCCTTTATGACCTTTTGATTAATCTAAGTAGATGTGGGTTGAGGGAGCCAATCCTAACACTCCTAAACCCCTTCTAGCCACTCATGAGCCGCTTTTCTCTTAAGTTCAGCCACATCTCTTAGATTAATCAAAAGGTCATTTAAAGGTGATCAAATTATTACGTAACCTGGGGATATTTATAGGCAACAAGTTGGATGTTACATTTTCGTTTGGACCGGCTACATTGTAATTATTATATAGAACCCGTCTTTACCAAACGAGCAGTAAACCTAAAATTACGAATTGATTCGAATCCCCTGTCGGGCGAAATTAAGGGAACAATTTGTCGGTGTTATTATTTTTCCGTCCTGGAGAACTGCTTTAAGGGGTACTTCAACGGTTTTTCGTTTAATTCAGGTTAGGGACATTTATTAACCTGGACCAAATTAGGCCTCAAGAAGGCCCACAAAAATGCATTTTCTTTTCTGCTCTTATTTCTAAAACAAAATCGCAGGATTTTTTCTCAAATTTGTCGAGTTTTTTTTCGATTTTTTTTCTAAGTATTTTTTTTTGAGGGGGAAAAAAATTACAAATAAACCTCATTTTAATGAAAAATTCCTTTTAAAAATTAAGTTTAAAAAGTTGAGTAGCACCTTTTTTTACTTTCAGTTTTTGCGTAGCTTCAATTTGAGGGTACTTTCGGGTACAAAATCGGAATGAAAAAAAATTTCTAGGAACTTCCCAAAAATTGACTTCCGGCTGAATCCAAAAAAGCAATTTTCTATTTACTAGAGCGTGTTTAAAAAAAAAAAAAAAAGTTGTCCACTGTTAAATTGAGGGAAGGACATTGTTTGCTACGTTTATTTAATATAAAATTTTAAAAAAAAATGTATCGAAGCGTTTTTCGAGGAGGAAAATTTTGTTCCAGTTTTGGAAATTTTTACATTTTCTTTGATTCATAGGAATTATAACCGGGATCAAAATTTTTGACCTGACGATAAGCAAATTTTTTGTTCAGTAGGACTATGCCGCTTTAAATTGTGATGGTACTTTTACAGCTCAATACGATTGAAAATTTTTTTCTTAGGAGAAGAAATCATGAATAAATTGACTTCGGGCTTGAATTAATTCTTTGCAATTTTCTTATTTAAATAGAGCGATGTTTAAAAAAAAAATAAAAAATTTCACTAGAAATTGAAAGAAGCATGTTTCTCCTAGAATGAATACCCAAATTTTATAAAAAAATAAAAAATTTGTAGCGGGAATCGCTTTTTAGGGGAAAAAAACTGAGCTTACAAATTCCTAAAAATAGGTTCATGAAAAATTACAGTTTTTCAGTATTCTAGGGACAACCAAGTCCCGATCCAAAACAAATTTTCGCAAAAATATTTCCGATAACTTGTCCACACCTCGTTAGTAATTGTTATTCTTACAAAGTTTGTAATCAATTTCCAATTTTAAGCCGTTTATCCGAGATTAAAAAGAACATTGAAGTCAAATCAGTGTTCTCGACTCTTTACTTCCCACTTGTTGCTGTGGGCTCCAAAAAAAAAAAAACTCTGTTTTTACTTTTGGTCGGGAAGCAAAAGGAAGTAGATCTTCCTTTTATGGGTTTTCAGAATTTTCGTTATAAACTTTATGTTCCGTTTTTGGGACTGAGCACCGATTCTTAAAATGTCAAAAACCGTTGAGTACCCCCTTAACTCCATTTATCTATTCTTCAAACAAACAAAGTACGTAGGTGGTAATATTTAATCATATAAAGAACAAAAGCATGCAATAAGCAAACTATTTTTAGTGTCCATTTTATTTTCATTTTCCTAAAAATATTCACTATATTGAGCCCAGATCATGTTTGTAATTTTTTGAAGGTTCCGCAGCAAAAACCCTTCAATATAAAAAAAATTTCTGAATAACATTAGTAGTTACTTTTTATTTTTTTATTGGTTACATAGCGTGTCCACCATTTGATTTTCGTCCAAAAGGACACGCTAGTTATACAATTTGTGCAGTACGTTTTTAATGCAGTGTATTTGGAAAATATTTAGCATGGAATTTTTTCTGCTAATTTATATTTTCATACAGAACAAAGAAATTGTTCTCACATTTGTTGTGCTCAAAATTGTTTTTATGCAATTTAAAAAAAATCCATGCTTAATAATATTAACTTCGGTAAATACTATAGATTAATCTATAGTATTTACCGAAGTTAAAACTGACGTATATTTTTGCCTATATTTTTTATAGGATGTATAAAGGTCCCATAGAGTGTATGAAAATAGTTTTAAGGTTAACCTTGTAAACAACACTTTGCTATTATCAATGGCAACGCGATGAAGGGAAAGGAAATTAATTTTTAATTATAAATGTAGTGCTTGGGCTCGGAGAATTTTAAAGACGAATAAATTGGCATATTGAGTCGTATGATTTGAACCATTAAGTTCTCATTTAAAAAAATGAATTAATTTCAAAAAAATAATATAGGTTTAGTAGGACTCCAAAAAAATCGATAAAATATTAATATTAGGCAAAATCTCTTCCGAGGGAGCCGAAAATAGTTAACGAATTCAAGTGTAAATGAAAATTTTTAGATTCAACTAAAATTTGAGTTGATACGCTATCAATGAAACCATTTTTGAAAACAAATCTGTTATTTCAAAGTCGGTTTTGACGAGAGGAATTTCCATAGTTAAAGTAGCTTTAACTTTACTTTCGAATAAAAATTGTTTCAAATAAAGCGTTACAGTATCACCTGTATAGTACAAGAAATTAAAATATGAATGCGCACCGGGCTTATTTCTAACTTTGGATCTAGCCTTTTAGCTACTAGTAATAACGGGAAAAAATCAGGATCAGAAATTAACTTGAAAAAATTTGATTAATTTTTTAGGGTTTTTTTACCGGCGAAAATACTAGTTTCACCCAGGTGCCGACTCCCCACTTAACAAAGGAATTGCTCGTGTTTTCTAGGCATTTTTATATAATACAAAGTTTGTTTTACAAGCAGAATTTTTTTTTCAATGCCACAAATGTCGGTTGTTGAAAATCCATCAAAATGAGAAAATTATTTTTCAAAATTTTGTTTTCAATATTGCCATTTATGTGCATTTGCACATTTGGTTTACCAATTGTTGTTCTGTTAAAAATAGAGTTTTACATGTTAAAATTAGAATGAAAGTTTAAAAACTAATTTTCTGGCCACTAGAGCCTGTAGTCTAGAGGGTCTATTTTTTATACTAGTAATTATTTTTTTCGGATTCACTTACGGGACGCAAAATAAGTTTTATCGACTGTGCTAGTTTGGTCCGCAGGGTTACCGCTGCGCAAACTAATTATAAATCATGAGTCATGATCTTAGAAAATATTATATCCCCGTTTCACACTTTTGTGAATATCCAGGCCCTGATTAGCAAACGTAGTGTGTTTTTAAGTAGTAGGGCCGGGATATTCACAAAAGTGTGAAAAGTGGATATTTTCTATGATTTTTTTTATTTTAATTGTATAAAAATCGATTTTTCTTTGCTATTCTTCAAACTGTTCAATGTTCATCAAGCAAGTTATTACTCTCAAAATAAGTCTTGTTAACAAATTCAGATGATCTAAAATATGGATCGGTGGGTTTATAGCACCGGGATTCAGCCGCCACTGGGTGAACACACTTTGGCTTCGTTTTCAGGCTGTCGCTTATATGATGGAGAGAACAAAACAGATTTTAAAGATGGGCAAATTACGGTCACGAGTCATAGAATAAAGTTCAATAAAGATTCGACAAGTTTATATATTGTAGGTAAATTGCTGAAAATTAGTTCATTAAAATATCAGTAAAAATAAAGATATACAGTAGAGTTATTTTAAAAGTTATGAAAAAAGTATTTAGAGTGATAAATCCGTTTATTTGAATAAAAATTTTGGCCTATTTTTTGTTCATAATCATCAAAGAATTTCAGCGTTTTTTTTTTGTGAAAAAGTTTATATTTTTTTGAATTTCTGATTATTTTCTGTAGTTAATATTTGATAGCATTACAAAGAAATATCTAAAATATATTTAAAAGTCATACAAATAAATGCAACTGAATCAATTGCCTGATTTGGAAGACGTTTCATTTTCGGATTAAAATTGGATCCCTCTGTTGTAATTGATAAGATATGACACTTCTGATTAACTATGACGATTTCTAATAATAGATTTCAAAGTCAAAATCGGCGTATTTTTATTAGCCTTTCGAAATGTCTTACTTGAAATCGTCTGTATGAAAAATGAATAGAAGATTGCACAATAAGACCACATTGTACAGTATGTACTTTTTTTACTTGCGAAGTGAAAATTGTCCTTTAGCTAA
>SCLH01000341.1:50024-74006 GCA_004367855.1 Oikopleura vanhoeffeni
TTAATCCTTTAGGGTTAACCTTTAAAGGTTAATGACATAATTTTTTTCATGAGACCGGCCTAACTTTTAATAAAAATTGCCATATTTCAAGAAAAAATGTAAAAGAATGTTTTCGATAATTTATAACGGAAATTTGTTTATGTTAATTATTAAGAAATTAAATGTATTTTTAGCCATTACGCCTGATAATTATGACAAAGTTCACACCCTCAAGCTGGAGAGATAAAGGAAAAGTTGAAATGCAGCTTCAATCTTGGGAGAAAAATCAAAAGCCTGCCGGTCCCATAGCAAAAGCCTCGTCTCAAATTGCAAAAATTTCAATGACTCAAAAAGGTTCCGAAGAATTTTGCGTGGAGACGATAATGAAAGGCATGGGGGTTATATGACCTCTTAAACGGTGTCAAATTTCATTTTTGAAAATCGTCAATTCAATCCCTTACAAAGCACTTAAAAACCGTGTTTGGGAGCAGCAAAAATCTTCACCCACCCAGGCCACTATGGGAATTTTAGCCCCAGTATCCTCAAAATCTCGTGGGATCGGTGGGGCCGTCAGGGGTCAAGAGCAAAAACATGAACAAGAATCAAATCTACAGTCTCTTGGCCTGCAAGACTTGAATAATTTGATGGCACATGCAAAAGAAATGGCTACTTTAGCTAGGGCCACTTCCAGCCGATTAGAAAAAAAAGCACATGATAACTCGAAAATGGACGATGTAGCGAAATTAAGGGGAATAATGATGAATTTGGGTATGTAAATTTATGCTAATTTTTTGCAATGATCACAATGTTATCATCACATATTTTATATTTCTGATGTTGCCGATTTTATATTATTTTTGCATCCAACACTCGAAAGACTAAACATATAAACATTTTTTTACCGGCAAATGATGTGCAATTTACCGGTAATTGACCTTCAAACCGAAAAAGTCGGTTCAGAGAAAACGTCACAGACCTCGAGGCCATTTTTAGATCTACTAGTAGTACTGTCGTATTTGTCTAAGCGGACGTTTTAGTGTCTTTTTGCGTTTTTTGGGCGAACGTTTTTTTGTACGTTTTTGGACGTTTTTGAAAATTTCCGCTTAGACAAATACGACAGTACAACTTTTCGTCACAAATTGTATTTCGTTTGTAATTTGACACCTCTTTAATTTTTTATTCCAAAGATTTTCTCTTGAAAAACTGCCCAGGTAGGTATATTTACTTGTCCTGAGTTAAAAACAATGCACAAAGTTTAATTTGATTTTGAATTATACAGAAATGGCCATTTTTGATGCAAAAATCCGTTTGGAAATATCGTGTTTCGTTAAAATGTGGTTTGGTAACACTTTAATTCTGCAAATTTCCGGTTAAACGACACATTAACTTTTGAGTATATTTTTTATCACAAAACGCTTTTTGCATTCAACTGGAAACTAAAAAAGCTGAGGCGAAAATTTTTTTTTCAAAATTCGAGATTATCAAATGACCGAAAATTAAGTTTTCTTACGATTTTTCATAGTGACAAAGTGGTAAAAAGTGAAATCTGTCGCACCTATAAAAAAACTCAAATTCGATTTTTTAAACTGTGAAAAAATATCGATTTGTAAATACACTCATGGGCATATTTTCGAGAGAAATATTTTAGAAATACTGATTTTGGGTCAAATTACAAAAAAAAATCCGACAAAAAGTTGTTCTGGATGCCAAAAAATACTCAAAAGTTTATGTGACTTTTTCTCAAAACCGGCTTTTCTATAATTTGAACGTCAATTACCAGTTAACCTCCTCACACCCAAAAGCCTATCTAAAGGCACTTCTTTGAGCGCTTATCACGGGAAAACTGGAAAAGATATCAATTTACTTATTTGTCACTGATTGAGATCAAAGATAAAATCAAGTGAATAACACGTAACATTTTTAAATCTCGAAGTTTGTGAACTAGATAACTGCGAGAGAAAAGAGAGGTTCACTCACCTTGTATTTCTTGAAAAACCATACATTTTTTACAATGACATATAATTTACAAGTGAAACTTTAGCTATTAATAGCGGGTCTCAAATTTGAAATATGATATCTCGATCGCTTACAAAACAATTATTCATATCGCTGCGCGTCAAAATATATGCAGTAAAATGTGAAAAATATTGTTAATCGGCTGAAAACTCAAAATCAGTACCACTTTATGTTCTACATTTGATCGATTTGTCTTTGTCGGCTTTATTTGGGTTAAATTGCCGTTCAATTCTTTCGAAAAATAATTTTTTGAAATTTTTTTTGTTTTTTATTATTTTGANAACCTACATTACTGAACACTATAAATTAAGGTTTGGATGAAAATCTGGATGGCCATGGTGGTTTAGAATCAGAAATTGCTCGAGTTGCTCGACCTTTATTAGAGCTACAAGGTGGAATGGTTTTATTAGAAGAAGTTTATTGTGCCGTAAATCGTGCTCGGGGGACATCCTTAGTCTCACCTGACGAAGTTTACAGTGCTGCTAAGCATATTGCTGAAAAGTGCCCACAAGCTGGCCTTAAATACAAAAAATATAAATCTGGGATTACGGTTTTGCAAGACAATAGTATTTCGGATAATGCAATAATTGATGAGGTAAACACAACTTTTCTAGCTGGTAAAATAAATAACCAAATGAGGTTTTTCGGCATTTCGGGAAAATTATAAATTTGTAATTTGACACCAGTAAAGAATCGAGAATGAATATATTGGGTTGAATAATAGATTTTGCAGATGCAAAGTGGCCAAAAATAAAATTTCAATTTTTGGAACGTTAATTGAGTAAGCACTGGTTATAAATGATACTATATGTTTGAGACTATAATATAGTTACTATATGACTCATATAATATGAGTCAAATAAATTGTCCGAGCAAAACGTGTTCCTACCATTGAAAGATTTGCAGCTCGTTCATGATTCATTTTGAAATATCAGTTCATGATATAGAAAGCGTTAAAATTTAATATCAGTCGTTTGACACTCGTCTCGGTAAAAAGATGGAACCCTGCAGGTGCTCGTTTTTGCTAGGACAATCTTTTAGATTAATATAGTAGCTACTCATCGCCATTTTCAATTCGATGTTGAGTTATTCAAAATTACTCGGGTTCATCTGAAAACTTTAAAGCGTTTTGACCACTTTGGATCTATAACTAGGATGCGCAGCGGACAAATTCCTTACTTTGAAACCGTCGATATCAACGAAAAACGGAAAAAAAAATCTTGAGCAGAATTCAAATTAAAAAAATATGAAAAATCGGATTTTTTACGGCTGATTATACCGGTTATTGGTTTAAATTACCGCTTGCACCTTGCGGCAAAGTCCGGCAAGGTTAGCTAATACGTGTTCTACTGAAAATTTGACACAGTTTAGATGAAAAATTAGACTAGAGCAAATTTAGTATCTTCCGCCCACGCATTTTTTTGTCAAATGCCGCAAATTTTTGTTCGGACATTTTATTTTTCAAAAAACATTTTTTTCATAATATAGCAAATTTTTTTGTGAGTACAGTGGTTATAAAAAATCGAAAAAATTAAGTTAATCATGATCAAAATTCAAGTTAGTGCTGAAAATGAGGGTATTTAGAACTAATTTTCTGACCACTAGAGGGCCGAAAAAATATTATTTTGCTCAGAATCCTTTTTTTCGGTGGCGATAACTCCATGACCCCAAAAAAATTTTCATCAAAGGTTTTAGTTTAGTATGTAGGGTTTCCGCTGCGCACCCTATCTATAACGGATGTATAAGTCCACTACTTGACATCAATCGACTTTATTTTAGAATATTATATAATATCTACATGTAGCATAATAATTTTTCTTTTCAGATTTTAATCATTATAACTACATTTCCTGATGGCTTATCTCCCGAAATGTATTCGTCAACTCGTAAATGCTCTCCGATTCTCGCACGAGAGCAACTTATTCTGGCTGAAGATTGTGGCGAATTATGTCGCGATGATTCCCCCCGTGGGCTTTTATACTTTCCAAATCGACTTTTAATTTCTTGAAAATTTTCTGAAAAATTATTACTTATTCTGAACTTCAAACAAACTGAGTTATCATGTAATATAAATCCTCGATCATTATCACCACGGAATACTTGGTAGCTAGTTACTCATAAAAATGGAACACTTAAACTTTCAAAAATTATAAAAAGTGAAACCATAGGCGTGGTTTTTTTTCAGCGCAACCCAAAAGGAAGTAGCAATCGGTATTTTTGCTCATCACGGGTTTACCGGTCATCGGTGAGAAACAAAGTGCACTGCGGGTACCGACTATTTGATTATGGGCTACGATTAAAATGTATTGAATCGAATGTACCATTTTCACCCGAAAAAAATACAAGGCCAAATTTGTAAATATAATTTAACTTTCACATTTCAATTTTGGTTACTTTACAAAATTACAAGAGGAGTTTTAGAGTATGGCCGTGGGGATATTATATAAAGATTATCACGCAGCCATTCACACGGCTACACTAAAAAAACACATTTTGTATTTCAAATTACAAATGTTGCGATTTTTTTATCAACATTTTTGAACAGTTTTAGACTCTATCATGAAATGGAGACCTCTGATTCGTCTGTTCTTTTAGACCATTTGGAACAGTTCTGTTTTTAGGTCCCTCAAACTTATGAGATTTTTTTGAAATGTTGGCCCATGATATAACTTTGCAACCTATGTGTCACTACAGAGGCGATTATCGATGTTATTTGTCAAGAAATCGATGATTTCTGGTAAAAACGGAAATTAAAAAAAATGGCTTTTCAGCGACTTCTCGTTTGTAACGTTGTACGCTGACCCAAAATTTAAAAATATCCTATGTGCCAGTTCCAAGCTTTCTCACCGAGATAAAATAGGTTATTTCAAGTAATTGAATAAATACTTGCAAATCCAAATTCGCTACTTCATCAGCCGATTACTACTGACTAGAAAATAATGGTTAAAGCCACATTTTGTGAAATTGACTCAAGCCGAGGCTCTAGTTCCAAACGCCTCCCGACATTTCGTATTATTCTCAGTGCTCCAAAAGGCTCAGGCTTCACAAAAATACGAGCTTTTTAAATAAATTTCCTCACGTTGGCAATGGGCGAGGGTAAAATTCTCGAGAATGTGAGAGTTAAATTTTACTATTTTCTAGAAATGGAAGATGGCCGCGAGGGAACTGAGTGTAGGTACACTCTTCCTGGAATACTTCACTTTTTACAACATGAATGGAGCCGATTTGAGCTCGAAAGGGCTCAGTGGGAGGCTGAAAAAGCTGAGCTTCAAGCCAGAATTGCGTTTTTACAAGGCGAAAGGAGAGGACAGGACAACCTAAAACGAGATCTTATAAGGAATTGATTTATAAATTTTCTCAAATAAAATGAACTTAAGGGGGTGGTCGAGGCAATCTGGACCTTTTTAAACTGCGCCTAATAACGGGACAGTAGTTGAACTTCTTTACGTTGTATGCAAACGTTGTGATGGATCTTTGCGGATTAAATTTTTCCTGTTTTGGATAGGGCTGTCCACCTCCTAGAAGTGCCAATTATTCTTGTAATTTTTGTTCAGCGTTCGTCCATGAACCGAATGTTTTCGATTTTTCACGAATGACCATTTTATTCACGTGGGAATCGACGTTCGGGCCCGGAATTCCCAGCATTCATGATCATTTTTGCGAATTAGCGCTACCTAAGAAAAAATCAAAATTCCGGGCCCGAACGTCCATTCCCACGTGAATAAAATGATCATTTGTGAAAAATCGTATAAATTGGGTCATGGACGAGGGCTGACAAAAAATTTTAAGATTAATTTTTGGCACTTTTCTAGAGGTTGGACAGCCTATTCCAAACATGGAAAATATTTTTTTTTAATCTCAAAGATTCATCAAAACCTTGTCTTTGCATACAAAGTATAATGAGGTTACTACTATTCTCCGTTTATTCTTGAGGCGCAGTTTCAAAAGGTCAAGATTGCCTCGACCACCCCCTTAAGGGGGTGGGCGTCGTAATTTTTGAGCCCTTTATAGAATTAATTTATGGTACATTAATATCGGTTATGACTAAAGTTGACCCAAGGAATCTCNCGAATTTTTACGAATTTTTCAACGACATAGACCATTTTATTCATCGTGGGATATCGACGTTCGGGCCCGGAATTCCCAGCATTCATGATCATTCTTTGCGACATTAGCGCTACCTAAGAAAATCAAAATTCCGGGGCCCGAACGCCATTTCCACGTGAATAAAATGATCATTTGTGAAAAATCGTATAAATTGGGTCATGGACGAGGGCTGACCAATAATTTTAAGATTAATTTTTGGCAACTTTTCTAGAGGTTGGACAGCCTATTATTTTTTTTCGAATTTTCATTTCCGGTTTACTTATAGTCATATTTCTAGAATTCTAGGGTGAAAATTCAAAAATCCGAGTCAAACTATTATTGACGACACTATATTTATTCTAACCCTGAATCGAAAAACGGTCTTATTCTGGAACATCCGTCTAGGAGAAGTATACTTTGAAAGACGAAAACTTGTAAAAATCGGCGTTCAAAAGTGATTCTAGAAAATTCAAGACGAAATTCACAAAATGGGCCAAACCTATTAGTGACCTCAACTCTTTCCGTACTCTGTGTAAATTTTGAGACGCCTTGTATGTGGGGTCTAAAGAAGATAGATTTTTAAAAAACTTGTTTAGTGTTCAAGAAATAGACTCACCACCTGGTGGTGTGATGTAACAATGTTAACGTTGAGATGTGGATCGTTAGGGCGAAGGCTAGACCTATAAACGAGTATCCTCAGATTTTTTACAACTGCCCTGCGGATTATTATGAGGCGGGATTGAAAGGTACCAGATTACGACGCCCACCCCCTTAATTACATATTTTTTTCTTAAACCGTAAGGTCGTTTTTTAAAGTTTTTCAATTTAAGGAGTACTGACCTGAGAGAACCAGACTAGATAGCGATAAACGGTTTTTCGCATCTGAATCTTAACCGAATTTTTAGTGGTGAAAATTTTTCTTTTTTCTGGTGATTACCAGTTCACCGGTAATTCGCAAAATCGTTTTTTTCGGTAATTTTGAGCAATTTCGATGACTGATTTCCGGTCACGTGATCAACCTAGGANCAAGGTTTCACATGCAAAAAACCAATTGTCGCTATCTTGTCTAGTTCTCCCAGTCGAAATCACAATTGAACAAGCTTAAAAAACGACCTAAGATTTAAGAAGGTGCTTTTAGTTGAAACCTGGTCAGAAAACAGTTATGTCTGCCGTAGAGTTATTTTCGTAGGACGCGTCCTATTATTTTTCAAAATTTCTTTCCCATGAAAAGCTGTTTTGGAGATTTCGGATCACACAAAATCAAATATATACAATAGGGGCTAGCTCTCATAATTCTGTTTTTTTTTACTTTTTTAATAACAATATCAGAATTGCAAACCCCGATTTCACATGTTCAAAATGTAAATAAATATAAAATCAAACAAAGGCGTATAAAAATGCTTGAATTCGCTCTCAAAAAAGAGCGTATAAAGGTGTCGAAACTGAAGGGCCTCGAGCCTGGTCCAGAGCCAACCCCTCCCGAAAACTGCGTCGATTCTGAGGCTTCTGAAGACGCCTCCGTCGAAAACGGAAATGGCGATTCGGCGACTAATGATCTTTGGGCTGGTGGGCGACAATTGCTCAGACAATATTTACAAGAAGTCGGTTTTACGGATACTATTTTGGACGCAAGAAGTGCGAGATTAAGAGCCTTACTAGGCGCTTCAGCACCAAATGACGGTAAGAAATGTCGCTAGTTCATCTTGGTGAAATAGCTCGGAATCGATTTTTTTCAATTTTCGTTTTCACCGGTTTATCGAAAACGGCTTCACCGATTCAAGGCACGTTTTAAGACTCTGAATTATTGGTGAGATAGATCTCATTTTTTAAGTTATAATTAGGATGTAACCGGGACCAAAATCGTCAAACCAAAGTTTTAATAGTAATTGTTTCTCTTTAAAAAGAAAATAAAGACTCTTTATATTTTTAATATCATATATAATATACCCCGATAAATAAGTAAATTTTTTTTTTAGAATTACAGTCGAGAAAATGCGTTCCCTAACTGACCTTTTGACTAGTGAATGCAACTATAAACTTATTTTTGTTAAATCTATCAACATGCTGTATTTCAAAAAAAATGGTCATTCTCAAGGAAATGAATTGACCGTAAAATATACGATTTTAAGAAACATTTCAAGCTCTATCCTAATATGGATCGTATACGAGATTTGAGCTCAAATATTGCCGAAAATGCCCAATATCGCCGAATTTTATTGAGATGTATATTATAAATTACTTTGTGGGCGTCATGAATGACGTCCTGCTCATGATTGAATTACCCAAATTTACCCTTTTCGACTTTAATTTGATTGCGTTTGGTGGAGTATTAAATTCTACGCATTTTGGTGATTCACTCCATTCGAACCTATTTTGAAACTCCTTATAAAATCAAAAAAAAGGTTGACATATGACGTCATTTCGAACGCCTACGCGTTTTGATTTTTTGAACAAAACAATTATTTCTGTCCCCATATCGCCGAATGTGCCAATATTATTGAAATTTTTTGGGTAAAAACTTTCGGCGATTGTGCTCTCGATTTTTCCAGTTAAAATTTCAAGAAGCCATTTAAATATAGAAAATAAAATATTTTTAAAGATGATGACGACTATCCAGAGGAAAATGGCGTCAAAGAAGAATACTTATCTGAAACTGGTGGCGTTTCTGATGATCGTGAAATTAAAGACGAAGAGGTTGAACAGGCTCTTGATGAATTTAACTTTCTCGGTGAAGCTGATTGGAATCCTAATAAAGATATTATTGACCAAAAGAAAGATTTACTTATTCAACAAAGAAGACGAAAACGACCACCAAGAACAAATAGTCCTCGCAAGGTAAAATTATATATATATTTACCGGTGTTTTCGCTGATTACCGGTCAGTCGATCGGTGAGGGACACAGTCCATCGTGTGTATCACCTAATTGACTCTGGGATACAATTTAAATTTTATGAATCGTATGTACCGATTTTTTCTGAAAAAAACTTCACCATAATAAATTGGCATGTATCTAAATGAATAATCTCTTAGCTGTAAATCAATTTGCCATATATGGGGAGGGTTCGGACCGGGAGAACCAGGGGCCAAAATAAAACCGATAGTAATATGAAAAACGCTCCGGTCAGAAAGTAAGTTTCAAAATGAGAGATTTCGACCTTTATTTTTATTTTTGGATCGATCCCTAAACGAGTAATATTGTTCGAAATTTTTTAAAAATGTTTGGTAACAATTCTGTCGTTTGAATTTCGGTTGACCTGAAGGTACACGGTGGAAAACCCGTTTATGATACCATGTTTTAGCTTCGAGTTCTTCAAAATAATATCATGTGTCCTTTAAAAAAAACTATTACCATTTCAAATAAAATTTATTTTTTGACTAGTTTCGGTTGTATTACCATTATCAGAATGCACAGAAATATAGAAAACTGTTTCACAAAAACTTTTTCGCAAAAAATTTAAAAAAAAACCACCTCAAAAATGTTTATGAAAAAAGCCAGATGATATGGGCCATATCCAGGGAGCGCATCGGTAAAACTAACGAGAGAACTACAGTAGTTGATACAAATTCTTTGACCTCTCATATTTTTTTTTAATTTTAAATTCTGCTCAAGATTTTTTTCGTTTTGCTTCATCAGCAACCGTTCAAAACTTAGAAATTGGCCCGGTGCGCTCCCTAGCCATATCAATGATATGATATCATATGGCTTATTCCGACCCGGTATTCGAGCCAGGCTAGGCCGATCCCTAAATATAAGTAAAATTTTTTAACTAACACCACGTTTAATTTTTTTATATCAATCGAAATTTCAAAATTGAATTTAGGATGGAAATAACGGCGAATACACTCAGCAAAACAGCGGACGATCAAAGTCTCAAGTTATGATTTTAAATAACTTCATGAACAATAATGAAGATGGCGACAACAAAGGTAATTACTTTTCTTAATTTCTATGCCTCAAATATTAAAAAGATTTATTTTCAGTGACAGATAACGACGAATAAGTCACATTTTAATGCAGTATTTTTATTGTTTGGGGTGTTTTTTTTCTAACCCTGACTTGTCAACTTCTTGCAAAAACTTCTATTGATTTCCCGCGGTCAAATTGATACCTTTGTTATTTATAACTTTAATAAAACTACAAAAATTTTTGTTCGAAAATTTCATAACTATAATTTTAAGATTTTTACGTTGTTTAGATGGTTCATTATATTTGAAAGTGTCAAATTCTGTAATTCGACACCAGTCATGTCAAATAAAAATGACTCCAAAATAAGGCAAATAAAACTATGATTCCATCCAAAAATTTATACAAATTTAAAAATGCCATTTAAGCTTGTTTTATGCTGAAGTTATTATTTTAACCATGTGGAATCAGCAAAATTGTACTAATTTGATCAAAAGTAATCTTAGAAGATTATTTTCATTTTTTTTGTTTATAGAACTAGACGATGAAGATGGCGAACTTGATGAACAAGATCTCGGCGCTCTTGCAGGTCTCACAGTCGCAAATGAAGCAGACCCGCTTGGACTTTCCAGGTAAACATGAAATTTACATCGATTAGGTAGCTTTTTTTTTAAAAGGACCCTTGTGAGCTTAATAACTCGGAAGTCATACAAGATATAGACGAACGGTTTTCTGTATGGTGTAGCCAAGTAAATTTGTGATATGGAATTTATTTGTTTTTTGCAAGGTCAACCGGTAATTGACGGTCCAAACCGGTAAAATCGGTTTTATACAGAATCCACCCCAAGAAAGTTTTGAAAGTATACTTTTTAGGATTTTTTTTAGAAATTTTTTTTGATATTTGACACCACCTAGGGGGTCAAATTACAGTTTTTTCAATCTTTTTAACAAATATGACTTTAAATATGGCAATCAACTTCCTTGGGTAGTTTTCCTACAGAAATTTTTTGACAATTATGTTTTTGATATTTGACACCACCCACGTGGTCAAATAACACTTTTTCAGTATTAATAAATAATATGGGTTGTTACATGGAAATATTCTATCTGAGGTAGTTTTTCAAGATAAATTGTTTGGTGATATTTATTTTGATATTTGACACTGTCATGGATATCGAATTACACGTTCTTATATTTTCACAAGAGTGGATTCCTTTACAAAAAAGCTACCTTAAAGTACCTACTAAAGTACATCGACGATTACGATCCCTGAGTCCAAAAAAAATATTTTTTCAAAGCAAAACAGAATTGCCATGTCCAAAAACCTAAAAAACGGAGTAAACATTTTTGAGCACCTTTTTTAAATAGCTTTATTGTGCAATGAAAATTGCGTAGGTGGAAGTCAGCATTATAAGAAAAATATAAATTTACGAAATTTTTAGATTATATTTTTAGGTCTAGCATTGAAACCGGTTGATTTACTTTATAAACAAATCTAAATTTCTATATTTCCGACATAACCTTGAAGCATTTGATTTATCTGTAATCATTTTTTAAAACACACAAACTTTGCCTTTGTTTTGGAAATTACTTGAAGCCACCGAGAAACCACAAATTTCCGCTCCTCCTGTCGTCACTAAACGATAACGTTGCTTTGATTTAACCGAGTTTTGGTTATTAAACAATTATTATAGTAATAATCAATTTCGGCGAACCTGGACGCATAAATATACTTTGCGGAGTCATTTGGATGGTGTCCGATCTGTCAAATTTCACCCAACTGAGCCTTTAGTGGTTTCAGCCTCAGAGGATCAGCTCGTGAAGGTAGGATTCATCACTTATGAATTATAAAACAAAATTTTCAATATTTTGATGGATAAATTTGACTGAAAAATTCACGATATCGAAAGAAAAAATCTCAGCTCTTCTCTAGCTCATATAATTTACACATCTAAAATATTTGTCTAAGTAGACGTTTTAAAAAATTATTTTTTTGCGTTTTTGGGCAAAAACCTACGCCTTTTTTCTCTTTGTTCGACTATGAAAAAAAATAATTTCTAAAACCATAATAATTTAGAACATATTTTTAATTGTTTATTTGAGCTTTTTATGCTGGAAAACTATTATTTCGATTTTTTGGCCAAGATTTTCTAAGCGGACATTATTCTTGCGAAAATTTTTGATTTTTTGCTCCACCGGTTAACTGGTAATTCACGGTTGAGCCTGTTATTTTAGGTTTCTCTCAAATAATACAGTTTATTATAACACACAAATACCTGTAAAACATGTTATATCGATTACGCGTGATCATGGAACATATAAGCTAGTATTTTAGTCAAAAATTTTCTATAATTCCACTTTTAACGACTCATCCGATTAAGTCCTTAGACAGCTCAAACTGAGCAGATCTATTCAGAGAAAAATAAATTTAAAAGAATGGTCCGAATCAGACCATTGGTTCATTTTTTTTTACAAAAACTGATAATTAAACAATTTCACTAATCTCAGAAAAAAATAGTCCGATTGGACCAATTTTTATTTATTTTATTATTCACTAAATATTTCTGCACAGTTTCAGCTATCTAAGAGCTTAATCGGATGAGTCGTTTTCAAAAGCCGAATTATATAAAAAATTTGGCTAGAAAACTAGTTAATATGTTCCAGGAGCACGCGTAATCGATATAGGTTAAATTTCATGGAGAATATTTTTTACATCATAAATTTTGAAATTTGACATTCATCAACTTCCGGTTTTAGGGACAAATAATGACTCATCATCGAAGAATTAAATTTTTTCATTATGAAAAAATCTCAAGAAAACTTGTTTTTTTTCAGCCATTATTCTTAAGAATTGCTTCTAGTTTCATTTCATACCCATATTGAGTCATTTACGGTCATTCGAAAATCTCGAATTTTGAAAAAAAATTTGGCCTGAGCTTTTTTAGTTTCCAGTAAGGTTCGTCTGTCGTGGCAGAGTCAAATCTGCCGAATCCTCAAAAAGAATTACACAAAGGTAGCTTTTTTCTACAAATACGATATTAAAATTGCCCATAAAACATGAATAACGAATTTTCAAAATGCAGGCAAGGCAGTTCAAAGTAAAAACCGGAAAGAAAATTATTACAAGAGTTTTTTTTACACTTGTCGAATAAATTTAAATTATTAGGTATGGAATTTAACCAAGACGGTCGCCGGTAAGAAAACGGCACAACTAGACATTGAGCCAATCATCAACTATCGGTCAGTAAATCTGCAATACATTTTTTCCTTAATTTAACTGAAACTCTAGTGGGCACGATGGACCAATTTTATCCTGTGCTTGGGGTCAAAATGAATGCTTTTCTTCGGGTTTAGATGGCAAAATTTTTGGATGGCCAATGCCAAAGGTAAGAAAACAAATTTGGAGAAGGCAGTAAACCGCCAAAAAGAAGTATTTTTAAATTTTCTCATATCGTTTTTAGTGTTCAATTTCAATTTTTGGCGGTTTTTTGCAGTAAAAAGTCAACCTTTATCTTTCAAATTAGACAAATTGTATTTTGGAAGGTCAACAAACTACTCATTTTGAAAATATAGGGCTCCAAATAATGTTTTATACGATTTTTTTGCAACAAGACCTCATAAGTAATTTATACTTTCTCCGAAGTATTTTTGAAAAAAGACTCCAAAGTATTTCTTGAAATAGACTTCAAAGTTAATTTTGAAAAAAAGACTCCAATTTTTCTTGTAATAAGACTCCGAAGTACTTTTCGAAATAAGACATCAAAGTTTTTTTTGAAATACGACTCCATTCTTCAGTTAAACTCAATTTTTATTATAATAAGTTAACTGTTTGATTTTTGTAGCTTGAGGCTGAATTGTATGACCCATGGAGCGAAGAGATTCTTGGTCGTCGGTTCATTGGCCACGATGACGCAGTCTGGAACCTCGAGGTCCAGGGAAACGATTTGCTATCTACCTCCGCTGACGGCACAATAAAAATGTGGAACATTAACAGCGCTGAAGTCAAGGCGTCGCATGATAATGAGGACTTTGGTAGGCCAATTTCTGCTCAGTTCACTGCCGAATCTGGCCGAATAGTGGCCGGCTGGACCGGAGATAAGCTGTCAGTAATTGACTTAGAAACTGGTAAATAATTTGATTTGTTGTTAAAAAAAATTGAGGTTAATTGATTGATTTAAAATATTTTTTTGTAATATGACACCACAGCTTTTTCTTAAACGGACATTAATCGAAATGATTATTATTTTTGAAACATTCAAACTGTTTCTGTATTTCCCATTATTTTTTTTAGGAATTTGACACCATACAAAATTGTAATTTGACACCATTAAATATTTTTTGAATCGACATTGAAATATTTGCCTTTCCAAACACAATTAAAACTTATTTAGTAATTAACCCCATAAAAATGTTTTTTGTAATTTGACACCGTTCCAAATATTTTTATTTTAATTTTGACTAGATTTTTTAAGCGATTTCACACCATAACAAATGTTTTTTTGTTTGACACCATCAAAATTTTATTTTAAATTTAGCTCCATTAAAAAAGCTTATTGTATTATAACTCGATTTTTTAAGCAATTCGACATCACATATTTTTTGTAATTTGGCAACATGAAAACTGTTCTTTTATTTAACACCATAAAAAAAATTTCTTAAATTTAACCTTTCCTATCACGATCTTTTGAAATTTTCGAAATCGGTTCATCCATCTCTGAGAAAAACTCCTGCAAAAATCCATTGCGCTGAAAAAAAAACACGCCACCATCAAAAATGTTTTGTTTATATTTTGATCAAGTAATGAATAAATAATTAAGGCACTACTGTTGTCACATTTGACGATTGCGTCGGAGTTAATTCTGTAGCGTCTCATCCTAATCTACCTATGGCGGTAACAGCTCACGAAGATCACCAAATTCGATTTTGGGATCTTACAAGGTAATTATAGTTTTAACTCTCAAGTGTATATTATATACAGTATATAACATAAATTTTAGTGGTTTATTGGTTCATTCAATGCCCGCACACAGTGACGCTGTAACTACAGTAGCAATCGATCCAAATGGTTTATATCTTTTATCTGGTAGTCATGACGCATCGATACGGTAAGAAATGATTATATTTTAAGAAATCAAATTTGAACCTCTGAAAACTTAAAAAAAATTTGGGAGGCAATTTTATTTTCTATTGTTTTTTGTGTTCGAGATAAATAATTGAAAACTGATATCCGTTATTTTCCAGTCCTATTTTTTGTGCAGTAAAAAAATATTAAGAATATCGGATTCGTAGCGGTATCATTTATCAAGAGAGTTTATATCGATTACGATACCGGAGTCCAAAAAATTATTATACTTTATAAAAAATAAAAAAAATTCTGGACTCGGAACCGTTATCGATATCGATTACGGGTGCTCCTGGCACATATAAGCTACTTTTTTAGTCAAAATTATTATATAATTCGGCTTTTTAAAACGACCAATCCAATTAAGTCCTTTGATAGCTCAAACTGATTCACAACTATTCAGAGAAAAATAAATTAAAAAAAATGTTCCGAATTACACCATTGTTTCCCATTTTTCAACAAAAACTGATAATTAAACAATTTTAGTAATTCTCAGTAAAAAATGGTCCAATTCGTACCATTTATGTTTATTTTATTCTACTACTAATTAACTTAATCGATGATCGTTTTCAAAAGCCGAATCATTATATAACATTTTGGCTAAAAAGGAGCTAATTTAAATGTTTTCTTGTTGTTAACTATCTTTAGTAATATAAAATCAATTGCTGACAATTAAGAATTAAAACTAAAACTCGATGAATATTAAAATTTTAAGATTGTGGGGCTTTGAGTCTCGAACATGTATCCAAGAGATGACAGCACATCGATCCAAGTTCAACGAAGCTGTCCATTCAACAGCATTCCATTCCAACAAAGGCACATGGGGTTAAAATGTTGCTGCCTTTGTGGCAGATATGTAATTTGACACCATGATAATTTTTGAATGATATGAAATTTAAAACATTAATGTTTAAGTATATGTCTAAGTATATTAAGTTTTAACTGAATCTCCGGCCGGTTCACAACTTTTTTAAATAAAACCAGCCGGAAACGATTTTTTTTAGGTTTGTTTATACTTTGGTATATCAGTGATATAATATCACGAATGTCTATAAATTAAGTTTTTAAATATATTATCGATTAATTTCTAAGAAAAAAAAACATCAAATTTTTTCTTAGATACAATACTTATCGTGGAAACCGTCCCGAGAAAAAACGAGCTTTTTGTCACCGCTCGGAATGCTCCAAACGATAAGTATTGTATGTTACTGGTAGAATAAAAACACAAACAAATGATATTTTAAATGAGTTTCTCGATATAGACTATAGTGTTCCCGTTGTCGTCACGTAAAAAGTGGCCGCTTTTAGGAAAAACTAACTAAAGTAATATGACACCATGAACATTTTGTATCAAAAACGTCTAGAAATATCACTCAAGATTCAAATTTTAACCCCGATTTCTCAGGATATGTAGCTTCTGCTGGCGCTGATGGTTTAATTAAAATATTCGTTTGAGATCTTTATTCCTTAACCACCCACACAAAGAAAAAAANAAAAAAACACAACACCCCCACAGCATCCATGCAGTAAAAACAGAAGAATTCGCCAAAAATTATACATTATTATATAAAAGCGCAATTTTTAATTGTTTTCTGGGCTCCCAGTTTTGAGCACCTTTTTTGCGCGGTTGAACCCAGCTGATCTCTACTTTCATGCTTGAGCTGAATACAATGTAAATGGAAAATCTTTTAAGGGGGTGGGCGGTGATGTTTTATAGGAATTTTCTGAAATATGTCCGGAATTACGATCATTTTAGGGCAAATAATAAAGCAACTCTTAGAAGTACATAAGTTCGGTTGTCGTCAACCAACGGTCATTTTGAAAGGTTTTATTGAAATTTTTGACATACAATCCTGTTTGACGCACAGACCCCTGTAGTAAAAACAATGAAAATTATAAAATCGGACAGTTGTGTCTGCAGCAAAATTGTGTTTTATGTCTCAAAATATTGACATAATATAAATCATCTGGGCTTCAGCTCAAGCTTTATCTAGAAATATCACGAGACTCTTAATCTACATTTTCTATAAAAAATAGACCAGGTAACTTTTGGTTGTTTCACGACACTCACGTATATCCTTTTCGGAACGGAACTCCATCTCAAAAACGCTTACTATCTCTACAGCGCGTGTTCGAATCCCACTGATGTTGTCTAAGTGACTGTCTTAGTGATTGCTTGAGTGATTACACACCAATAAAATTTAGCGGTTCCATTATCAAGACCCTTGCCTATAATCATATTCAATATAATCACTAAGACAACATTAGTGGGATTCGAACACGCGCTATAGAGATAGTAAGCGTTTTTGAGATGGAGTTCCGTTCCGAAAAGGATATAATCCAGGAAAACCAGACAAAATAGCGAAAAACGTTTTTTGCATGTAAATACTTAGGAAATTTTCTTAGTTTGATCACATGACCGCACATCAGCGATGAAAGTTGCACATTATTGCGTCATATCATGCTGACCACCAAAAAAATTGCGATGTATCAACTTATTGAGGCTGGAATTTCTTGAATCGGATGTACCGTTCTCAAAAACATACAAAAGCATTTGACTTTGTCTTTTTTGCTTATCTAAACTTTTATCTCGCCACACAAAATGATGAAATCTCATGAAATTTGTACCCAATATTCAGGGGTTTACTCCAGACACAAAAGAAAATGTTCAATAATTCTTTTGAAAGCTATTTGATACCAAGAAATAAAATGATGAAATTTTAGCAAATCCCAATATTATTGGTTAATTGCCGGTAAACCGGACATGACTGGATGGGGAGAAAAAATTTTAGTTTCGAAATAAGGCAAGGATTATCATTCAAAAAGCCTTTTTCGATGTCTTGTCTAGTTCTCCTAGAGGAAATACTCCTTTAAAGTAGGTGAAGGTATCTTCAGCATAGATTTTTTGAAATTGCATACGAAAATTAAATAAAATTACGTTTTTTATGCAATTTTATTTATGCTACGTACCATTGCCCTTAAAGTGTCATAAAAAGCGAGCTTGATCCTTTTTATATACGTGAAAATGGTGTTTAATTCTCATTATTTTGAAGGAATTTTGCTGTGGCTTTCAGAAGGACCTGTAAATGGCGAACTACTGTTATTTATTCTCATGAATTCCATTTTGTACCCCTGCTCATTTTCTATCATATTCACGACAGCCCTTTTTAAGTGGCTGATATAATACTAAAACCCTTTTTTATAATATTTCCCTGTGCATTTTTTATAAATTATTCACCAGTTGAAAAAATCGTAAAATTTGTATTTTTGTGCTTTTCATCAATTGCGGCCGCAACTACCAACTTACTGGTACAATAAATGTAACGAAGTGCTTATTCTAACAAAAAACCTCTCTTACTTTTGGCCCTAAATTTCCACGAGCTGATTTTTTTTGGTAAAAAAAAATAAAATTTAAAATGTTTTGTCGATACAAGAAAACCGTGATAAAAATATAATTAGTAAATGCCCCAGGTTAGGAAATCTATACACCCCATCTAGGCAAAAAATGGTCTATTTTATTACAAATATTTTTTATTTTAATTTTATATTGCTGACTAGTGGTAAAATTTAGTAAAATGAGAGCTTAAATTTTTTCCTCAGATATTTTCGAATTAAAGTTTTCAAAATATGAACAAAACATCTCATATCGAAAAACAGTCGATTCAAAACCAAAATCTGCCTTGGTTCAGTACACAGATAATATTCGTCGCGTTTCGAACCAAGGCATATTTCTATGGTAAAGTACAGTACTTTTCGTAGGACACCCCTGTTTATATTCATAGGACGCGTCCTTTAAAATAACTTCACTGTAAGAAACTGGTCCAAAATTGAGTTGATAACTGCTTTTTAGGCCATTTTCTGGTTCATGACTTGTTTTTGGTTTGTTTCTAAAATTAATCTAAGGTAAAAGATTGAACTCGAAAAAATTTGATGGTTTTTATTCTTTAAATTTTACTACTAGCGCTATATGTTCTGCCACGTACCTTTCCCATAACCCTCTTGAAGGCCATAAAAATTCCAAAGTTCAGCAGATGGTACACTGTTCCAGTTATATAGGCGCTTTTCGATCTGTCTTTACGAAACAATTTCTAGAAATTATTTATTTTCATTGTCAACTCCCCCCATTTATTAACAAAACCGCCTTTATAGCCGTTTTCAGCGTAGCTAGTTCATTTTAATTCTATCTCTACAGGCCGAGATAATTATCGAAAAAATTTCCCCCAAGGGTGTTCCCCAATACTTAAAAAAATGTAAATGACCTATCAGTAGTACTTAACTGTTCATAGTTTAACCCTCACATGTAAATCGCCAAATTATTTACCGCTTCGCTGCGAGAAAATCTCGGTCTTTAAATCATTTTTTGCACCCCGTTTTCTGCGGTCAGAATATCCCGTGAATAATGGATGCAATTGTTCGAGGGTACGGGTTAATAATTTTGTCTTAAATGTTCGAAATCATGGTTAAATATTTTGCTTTGCTGCAAACCATATTTTTCGAAAGAAAAGTTTAAAAACTTTTTTTGTAACATAAAAATTTAAATTCCACCCGTACTTTTTATGCGTAAATTCTGGTGAAGGTATCTTTAGCATGTTATTTTTTTAATTTTAAAAGTGCATAAAAACGGAACAAAAACAATCAATTCAATTTTATACGTACTCAAAAATATTTCAGAAAAAACATTAAAATTTTATTTAAAAATTTTTGTGTTAAAAAAATCATCTTGAGAACACGAATTTTGCGTTTTCTTAAATTTATTTGGCTACTTTTTATGCTAAAGTTACCTCCGCCGTATATTCTTTATTCTCCAATATTTGTTTTTTTCAATTTTTATTACGTTCCCTTATGTTTTGAGTTACGCAAAAATATTTCGTTTTCGAGTTTATTTTACACAAAGAAATTAGCGCACTTTCACAGTATCAGCCGGACCCTTTTACAAAAAATACCACTTGACAACTATACAGCAACTGGTCATTTAAGGGCTGAAATTCCGTTAGATTCCAGTATTTGTCCCTCAACAAATCAGTTAAAAAAGTGCTGGGGTTAATTTTGATTCGGGCACCGTTTTATTGCCAACTTTTTTTTGTCAAGAAATCTTTTTAAATAACAAAATTACACACTGTAACTGCTATCAGAAAAAGTCATCCTTTTTACTTCTAGCCGCATCAAAATACTTTTTATTGGTGTAATTTTTTGAAACGCCAATAAAACGTAGAAAAATTTTTGATCGATTAGTTTTAAATAAATCATAATAACAAAAAAATAACTTGAAATCAAGGGGCTCATTTTTTGACTAATTGAAACATTTTCCAACTTTTTTATCAAGGGGTTGTATTTTTTTTATCACAACTTTTTATTCAAAAATTGCAATTTCGTTACGATGTTTTGAATATTTAAGAGTGTTAGAAATAATTGCCACCGCTTTTTTATCATCCAAAATTTTCAGAACTTTTTTCTGGCCGCAATTTTATTTATTGAATTCTATTTTGGAAGAAATTTCGCTGCTTGAAATGCATCCCTTATTCGCACACTTTTTCACATAAATTCTCACCTTATTTTAAAACCAGGGTATATTCCATACAAAAATAAACGTTTTTAAATAAGGTTAAACACAGGATCGTAATTTTTGCTATTTAATCGCGCTAAACCCTTTTTTAATTGATTGATTTTATTTTTCTCCTCTGTTGCATCCATTATTTCTTAGGATGCGTCAGAGCTAGTTTTCTGAAAAGTTTCAGATTTCTCAATTTTAAAAAGGGGTCATTAAAATCATATTTTAAGAAAAACTGGTCCAAAATTCTTCTTTTTTAATATCGTTTTTAATATCGACTGAAAAATTACCCGGTTATCTTAAAAATATCTTGTATTTTAACTTCATGTGATTGTCGTCACCTTGAACTTAAAAAATTCTAAATTTGAGAAAATAGTTGTTTTAAATTTTTGTCAAATTTAATTTTTAAAATTTCAGAATGGTAAAACGACCACAGAGTGCTGTAGAAGCAGGAATCGTCAGAGCTAAAAACGCCAGACAAAAGCGAAAGATTCAGAAAGAAGCTCCATTAATCAATGAAAATACGAAAAAAACAATTTTCATCAAAGGAGGAAATGTATCAGATGTGATATCAAATGTTTTCAATGATCTCCACAGATTAAAAGTGAGTTGTTTTCAAATTATTCTCAAAGTTTAGTGTCTTTAGGAGTTTTTCGCCTTTTTTATTTCAAATTTTCGGACGTCTTCTCGCTTTTAGTATCGAAAAAAATTAAAAAACCATAATAATTTAGGGCTTATTTTTAATTTTTTTCATCACAGAAAATGTTTTTACAGTAGAGTGTATTTAAACGGACAGGTTTGTAGAATGGGTATTGGTCAAAAAGTCGTGTTAGCTTGCATTAACAGGGGCAGTTTTGGGATGCAAAGTGTTCTTTATGTTTTAACGGATAATTTGAATGGTCAAACTGCCCGATTAAATGCACGCTAACAGGACTTTTTGACGGTAAATGATCTTAAGTCATTGTGCAAGAAATATCAGCCTTGTCATTGTGCAAGAAATGTCGCCCTAGGCGACATTTCTTGCACAATGACAAGCTGATATTTCTTGCACAATGACTTAAGATCATTTANTTGAAAAAAAGGTCATTGTGTGAGAAATGACGAAGTTGTCATTGTGATTTAATCCATAAAAAAGGTCATAATGACCCAAACCCATTCTACAAACCTGTTCGTTTAAATACACTCAACTGTAGTCATTTGCCGGGAAAAATCAGCCGTCAAATTTACGATATCTAAAAAACATTCCAAATCTCATTAGACGAAAATGCGTAGGCGGAAAAATGTTTTTTATAAAAAAATTAATTCAGTTTATGCTCTCGCCCACTTTTTATTTGCTTATCTTGGGTCGAATTTCACGGGCCATAATTTGTACTTAATGAAATTTCTTGCGGGCGATGCGCACCTGCTCAAGTCGTCAATTTAAAATTTTGACCGGTAAAAATGACTATTTTTTTTGTTTTTTTAATTTTTCGCGTCATTTAAAATATAATTTTTTGCACGGTGCGTTGCCTATATATAACTCATATATATATAACTCATTTTCCCGAAAAAAGAGTTAAATAAGGTTGTTAATTCAAAATTAACGAATTCTTAAATTTCAGGTTCCAAACAGTACAATGTACAAAAAGAAAAATATTGTCCGACCATTTGAAGATCAGACATCTCTTGAATTTTTCTCTAAAAAGTCCGATTCTTCGCTTGTTGCTTTTGGCAGTCACAATAAGAAACGTCCACACAATCTTGTACTGGCTAATATGTTCGATTATTCACTTTTAGATATGGTCGAGTTTGGCATCACAAATTATGTTTCAATAAGGTAAGAAATATTTAATTTTTTCTATAAATTTAATTTATTAAGGAGTCACAAGTGTGTTAGTTAACATAATCGTGTTATATTTTTAAGGGGATTGTGGGTGCTTCTAACATATTTTCGTCTAATACTCGTTTGCAAACAGTATTCAAAAGTTTAATGAGATTATTTTTGAAGCGCTAGCACGATCAGAAGAAATACAGTACCTAGTCACCAATAATGACTGGAAATCCGTTAAATTCATTCACTCAAGTATATTAAAGCAGTTGTCAAAAACCTCAAATTTTTTATATGAAAACAAATTTATATTTTCAAATTTTTTGAAAGAAAGCTTTTGACAGATCCACGCTGAAATTTGTTAAAAGTACATTTTTTATACAATACTAATCGGTGGTCTCAGTTTCAGGGGCCACTTTTGGCGTAGGCGAATCAGCCAAATAGATAGTCCAAGTTCCAATCCAAATTGAAATCACACAAATAATGGTTTCCCAGATAACTTATCTGAGATAAGGGTTGTATGTACAATTATAATTCTCTAATAACCATGACTCTCAAATGCTCCAGAAAAGACATTTTACCGTATCTGGATCATTTATTTTATTTTTGACTAATATTGGGAACATCGCCCAGCGGTGATATATTATTGCGTAGATTGAAGCATCTTATAGCATTAATCATAATAGCGCCATGTTAAGGCTAACCAACGCAAATAACCAACCGATTATTACTAAATAGCCAAAAATGTCAAGTCTCCTCCAACTAAAATCGTTTTCCTATCTACTATAGTTCTCCGGTTACCGATTATTCTTTGTTCAACCGGGTAACCGGTTAAGTGTACTGGTATAGATAGGGAGCAAACCGGCAAACTTTCTGACTAAACCATAACAGCTGACCTTAATTATTTGAGCTTACACCCGTTTTTTCCGGTATACCGGATATTTGGCGAGCCACAAAAATATTTTTCGGGTGAATCCTTTCCTCTGACTTACCTTTGAAATTTTGAGAATCCCTTGAGTCATCTCCGAGAAAAAAGTACAGTAGCAACCATTGCTCTAAAAAAATTCCCGCAAGGATAAATGTACCTCAAGGAAATTGATTCTGAGCATGAAAAAATCTTTTTAAGCCCTCTAGTGGCCAGAAAATGACTCACCAAAACCGCTTTTTATGACTAAATTGAAATTTAAGCATATTTAACTTTATTTTTTTGAATTACAAACAACGCAAAAATTATAGGTAAGGAGCGCACCATGGTGCACCAGGCCAATTTCTAAGTTTTGAATGGTTGCTCTTAAAGCTTAATGAGAAAAAAAAATCTTGAGCAGAATTCAAAATGAAAAAATATTTTTTGCAAAAATCCGATTTTTTACCAGTTAAAATACCGGTTTTTTGTTTAAATTTGGGCTGGTGACGTGGGGATGGGCGGGGATGATTAAATTTTGTTTTTTTCCTGTTCTCCAGGAAATTTGACACAATCTGACAGAAAAATTTGACCTGGGAAGAGCTGGGAAATTTTTTT
>SCLH01000341.1:87655-99717 GCA_004367855.1 Oikopleura vanhoeffeni
TAAGGTCGTTTTTTTTAACTCCACTCACCCTACTCAGTCATTTTTCTCAGAGACCATGCCAAATATCAACAAACGGTTTTTGTGTATCAAAGTAAATTTGTGGCGAACACAACTATTTTCACTATTTTTGGAATATTTTAGGAGGTTTGAATATTTTTTGTTGGTGATGGGCGGCAGTGTTCTAAAACGGGTTGAGTTTTCAATCCCGCCCGGTCCCGAGTCGTATATTTTTTCAATCCCGATCCCGAGTGTTATAATTTTTTCCAATCCCGTCCCGACCCGGGATCCCGAATAATCCCGTTTTTTTTAATAAAAATAGGGGCCCTGAGCCCGGCCCTCCCTATATAAAATTAATGTGGTCGGTGAAATAAAAACCAACGGGCAATCTTTTCGAAAATGGCAAATTAAAAAAAAGTTTTTCCAGAATTAATATATTCACTATTTTCAAAAAATTAAGAGAAATTGATTTTGAAAAGTGTTTCCCTACAAAATGACCAAACTATCTTTTCAAAGTTATTTATAGCCACCAGATGAAGAAGGTGCTGAGGGCGAACCAAAGAATATTGAGGACAAAGATATTCAAGTTGCAGACGAAAATGGTGAACCTGTTAATAAACACCAAGATAATACAAAAGATTCGGAATCTGATGCAAAAGGTATTTTATAATTAAATAGCAGTTGCTATGAAAAGTTTTTAAGGCGCCATATTTTCTAGCACTTCAAAAAAATAGTACTGTTTGAAAAATGTTTTTTGCGTTGTCTCGGCATTTATGGGCAGATTTCACGTCCACAATAACAACGATTATACTATAATTTATATATATAACAAGGTGTAAAGAAATGAAAGTTACATTTTTTATAAAAAATAGACCAAAAAAGCAGTTTTCGGCCAGTAATAAGACCCTGATTTGCCAGCTGAATGGCCGTAAGAGTTTTAAAGTATAAAAACGAATTATTCTGATAAAATTGGATAACACTCTAAAAACGATCTATGAGCGAAAATGCTGTATTTTTTCAAAATACTCAAATTTCGAAATTTTGGTTTCCAGCGGCACCTGTGGGCATTTTTGAAATTTGTAAAGGTCATTTCGTTTTCCCTGATATCGATTCACCTGAAAAAAATATTCTTGAAATTGCGTAACTTTTCAAAAAAATCGAATCCTCAGTCCCTGGATATTCGATTACGGGGCCCCAGGTGGTCATTTTTTGTCACTGTTCAGACAAAATTTCATATTATTCGGCTTTTGAAACGACTCCATCCGATTAAGTTTTAGATAGCTCAAACTGAGCAACAAATATTTAGTGAATAATAAATAAAAATTGATCCGAATTGGACCATTTTTCTCAAACTACTGAAATTGTTTAATTATCAGGTTTTGTTAAAAAAATTGGAAACAATGATCTGATTCGGACCATTTTTTTAATTAATTTTATCTAAATATTTGTGCTCAGTTTGAGCTATCTAAAACTTTTAATCAATCGGATGAGTCGTTTTCAAAAGCCGAATTATATAAAAATGTTGGCTAAAAAAGTGGAAAAAATGACCAGGGGGCCCCGTAATTGATATATCCATCAAAATTAAAAAAACTGAGCTTGTTAAAATCATTTTTTTAATTTAGCAAAAGTTACTATCGTCGGATTACCGGAAGCCCAGTGGAAAGCTCAATTTTGTATTTTCGATAAATTGAAGCAAGAAGGATGGTTTGGTAATGAAGAGGGAAGACTCACAACGCAGATCACAATCCCTGGACAATTAGTCGGACGAGTCATCGGTAAAGGTGGCGTCAATGTTCGAGAACTACAAGTAAGTGCCCAGATTTTTTAAACCATTTATGGTACTTAAGTAAATTAAGAAAAAAACGGCCAAAATTGTCCGTTCACACTATGAATATGACGTTATGTTTGCGCATCGGAAAAATTGTGCATATACTTGTAGCTGCCATATGAGAAGTGAATAAGATATTCGAAAAATAATTTTTGCATCCAACAGCCAAGAAAAAAATAAATCTTCAGAATTTATTGATCCATAACCGGATGTCCGGTTTACCGGAATTAATTGATCAGTAAAATTTAAAAAAAATCAGTATTGAAACACGACACACTCTTCAAAGCCATTTTTTGGCATTTAGTCAACTTTTTGTACCAAAAATGTTTTCTATTTTTTTTTGTAATTTGACTCTTAAAACTTCAATAATCTTTTTAGGAGTGTCAAATTACAACAACAAAAAATTAACCAAAAGTTGTACTGTCTGCATAAAAATTGGCTTTGCAGAATGTTTGGTTTTCTCAGAACAGATTTTTAAAATTTTTACCTGTCAATTACTGATAGTTTTTTCTTGTATGCAAAATGTTTTGCTCCGTTTTCAAATAACAGCGACTAGACTAGCTGAGTCATTTACACAAAATACTTTATCTCAAAATCATTGGCATCAAAATAAAAAACAAATCTTAGCGGTTGACTTCCTCCGAAGTAACCATCCCACGACAAGGAGAAATCATGTCTGCTGAAGAGATACCAGTCTCAATTACCGGTACCTTCTTCTCAAACCAGTCCGCCCAACGCAAAATCCGGGAGCTCGTCGGCCGCGAATTACAACGACAACGATAATATTTTATAACAACCAAACAACAAGAAAAAACAGTTTAACAACAGACACTATTAAAATCAATTTCAATATAATATCACTTGGTCATTACAGTTTTAGATTTATATCATAAAATATCCTTAACAATATCCGGGTTAAATGAAAACGTGACGTAGTAGAATTTGAAAATTGTCACGGAAAATTCTCAATCGTGAAGGTAATTTGCATCGAATTTTTTTCTGTTTATTTGAAAGTGCATAAAAACTTAAAAAATAATTTCAGATTTTTTGTACTTTTGAAAATTTTTGGAAAATAATTTAAAATAAAAAATAACGATGCGAAAGATAACACCGCCATCATAAACACACATTATTTCCTGGTTATATGTTTATGAAGTCATTATAAAAATTTATAGCTTAAATGGCAACCTTGAGTTACAATTTGAAAAAATGACTACTGTGGTTTCTACTCTGGGTCAATGTTATAAAGTCAGTCAACGCGAACAAAACGGCAATTTTCAAAGACCATACAAATGTAGCGGACATGATGGGATTTGCTAAAGACACAATTCACCGTATACAGTCACCAATTTTTGAAATTGCATCTTTTAGCCGTCATTTGACCTAAATTTTTTAGAACTTGACACCCTCAAAATATTTCTAGGGGTCATATTTCGTATAACAAAGTCATTTCAATTTTTCTATGTTACTTTTTCCTCATATTAATATTAACCTACAATATCCGGCACATATTAATAAGACCGGGACAATATTTTTTTATTTTCGGTGTGTAGCCTGACCGTGTATGCCGATGCGTAAAACGAGCGGGTAGCCTCTAGGCCATTTTATTGGCACTATAAACTATTCTAGCACTATCCTAACTCTACTGAAAATTTTTCAAGATATTCGTCGTATTTATGGAAATAGCCGTAAAAATTCTTCATTTTTATTGGATTATTCGAGGGTCACCATTTACCTTTTGTTTGCATTCGGTGATTTCTCGGTTGGACAAAAACAGCCATTTTGTGCATGAAATATTTGTTGAAAATTATTTTTAAAGGGGTTGCACTATGGATATATGGCTTATGTACTGTAATTATAAGTATAATTTGGCCCACGGGGCCCGTTTCGAGTTAACGGTCCTTTTTCATGTTCATTCGAATTCATTTAAATAGCTCTGGGAAATAGCTTCATATTTTTGTTCAATTATTGTACAGTCGCATTTTCCAAGTTACTTTTTTTCTTTTTTTTACTATAGCCCTCTCTGCCTGCGTTTTAACTGGCAGCGTGATTTTTATGCGTGATTTTTGTCACATATTATGCTTTTTTCATTAATATGCCCAAAATTTTTTCAAAAATATTAAATCCAGGAAATATTCTGTATATATATATCTGGGTCTGAATTCAATAGTTTGTCACAAAAATTCGCAAAATAATATCACTTTGAGCATGACGCAGACGGGGAAAACTTTGTGAAAAATAATAAAAATGAGGGCGAGATTAAAAAATATACATTTTGAAAATTTCATAAATTTCGAATAAAAAATATTTTCGTTAACCTTTGGGCTGCACAACAATTTCTTATATCAGATGTATCTCACTCTGATCTATTCCCCTGGAAAATTAAGCCAGAAGCCCAAAAATCTTATCAGGGGTTTCTGGAGATAAATTTACCCTATCTTAGAAGTTTTCTGGATCGGTCAGAAGGAGATATTTATTCAGTAGTCCAACGGTTAAAATGGAACCGGATATCTTTTCTAAACCAGGTGGTAAATTACATCATAACGAGTGCCTTTTTGTTACAAAAATAGAAATTACAGAATTTTGTGAAACTACAGTAAAGTGCGTTTAGTATGACTCGTGATATTAATAAAGAAAGGACTGTTCTACGTAAAGAACTTTTCTTTACCAATAAAAGCCTGTAAATTACTTTTCTCGGTACAGTTCTTTTTTAAATTTTTAAGACGCGTCCTACTAACGGATTTCACTGTAGTGTAATATGACTATATCGAAAATTATCCCTGCTGCGCCTTTTTGTGCAAGCGTCATGTTATGAAAGGCGCGTTTGCACAGAAAAGCGCAGCAGGGATAATTTTCGATATTATTAGAGTCATATTGCACAACATTTGCGAAAAATTTAGCTAGTTTTGAAAGAAGTAAATAATAAGGTACTCTTCATTTTCCCATCTCACAAACGTCAAAAAAAAATTAAAAAAAATCATTTCTCATTCGCACAATTTGGATGCAGTAAAAACCAATTTGCTAATTTATTTTATTTCTCGGTGCCCTTCTCTTTTTCTTAAGTCCGTGAAGCTATTAACTCCCACGCACAATAGTTTGAATTTTACAGTATTTATTTAAAATTGGAAGAAAAATCCCCAAGCTACAAAAAATATAAAAACTCGTGAAATGCTGCTTTTCGTAAAAATCCCCTTTACTCTGCAACTTTTTATCCTTTCTGACTCCCCTATGAATTTAGTCCAGATTTTCATGCTAAATTAGACAGTTACATCCCGTACTAGTTCCAATTAACCACTTAAAAACAAAAAAGTTCACGAAGTGTGTATTTTTCAAAAGACTAGAAAAAACTGTTTTACTTTGATTTCATAATTTTGATTGTAGCCCAACATTTTCGATTTAAAAAGTTGCTAATTTCCACCAGACGACCTTCTAGTTCAATTACTTAACCCTTGAGTTGTCAGACCTTCTTTCAATTTTATATTGCGTGGGGAAAATAAAATCAACTTATTTGACCCTTTTTTACAGGATGAAGGTATCTTTACAAAATTTAAAATTGCATAAAAACGAAGAGAAATTTTTTTTGCGTTTTTTAGCCAATTTTTTGATACCACCGCCTTTTACAGAGTGTAATTTGTTTAGGGAAATTTTAACATTTTTTCGAGAATTTTCAAAACAGTATTAGCCCACAAGAAAAAGGACTCCATGAAATAGGACCTCATATAGGGTCATATTTCAAAATATTTGTATTTATATCTTCCCAAAACCTACGCAATATTTCAGAAAAGTCTCATTCTATGGGTTTAATCACCTTTATTATATTCCTGATATTTTGTTTTCAGTCAAAGTATTCTAGGCTCATTTGAGAATAATTTTATTTAGCAATTTGATAAAACTGTAATTTATATTATTTATAGTAAATGTTACTATTATGTCTCAAATATTATTTTTATCGAAAATACATTTTTCTCGTTAAAAATAGGTCTGGTTTTCTAGGACCGTCAAACCGGTGTGATAGTTTGGAACTGGTATGTACGATCTTTTCGAAATTTGGTCATTATAACATTTTCAAAGGTGCGTTCCAAAGCTGTTTTAGCTGGTAATTTTCGATGGTTTAAACGAGAAACTGATAGTGTCTAGTTAATTACCGGTAAAAATGGACAGCCCAGGAGCTAAAATTTCTGCCAAGGACTTTAAAAGGACAGGATAACGATTTCTACCTGTCCGTTTAAAGTCATACTGTAATAAAACTGACTATGCAGCGAAAAGCAGCTTGGAAGGTTATATCTAGGCCCCTAAATTTTAAAAATATCTTATCTGCCAGTTCTGAACTATCTCACCAGTGAATTTGAGGACCCTAAAAAACCAGGTCATAGTTGGATCCATATTTACTCGATATAGTTATTTTTAGGATGCCGCAACAGTATGATTTTAATAAACATTATCTTTTCATTATTCATCTGGAATAATATGGTTTTTGTCTTTTAGAATAAATGCAGTAGAAGATGCAATACATGCTATCAAATCTAGATGGAGTCGACCTGAATTTGGAATATTTAATCCAAAATCAGGTCGGAGTGCAGCCGCTACCTTTCGTGGGCATGGATAGTAAGTACATTTATGATTTTAGATGATTTTTTATCTAGGACAAAAAATTTTATCAGTACAAAAATTGCCATCAGAGAAAAACTGCCAGTTTGATCATGCCAGACACTGAAAATGCGTTTTAATGTTTTATGGACAGTTTAACATAAAATCATATTTTTGATTCATATTTTTGTCCATTTAAATTAAGTTGGTTATCCAAATTTTGTTTCAATTTTTTTTTTTAAATTCATTTCTTGGAAATTTTTGAGTCTTTGTTTAACTTTTGAATTTTATTTTTAATCTTTATTCATTTTGTCGGGGGTTCCTTTTGAATACATATCAATGATATGATATCATATGTTACATATGATATGCCTAGGCAACGCACCGTCCAAAAATTTATAATTTAAATGACGCCATTCACCTAAAAATGCCAAAAAAAATCTAGAACCAAATTACAGCGCGAAAAAATTGAAGAAAAAGAAAAAAAAATTTGGGGGATTTTTACCGGTTAAAATGGCGGTCAAAATTGTAAATCGACGGTTTGAGCAGGAGCGCATCGTGCGCAAGAAATTCCATTAAGTACAAATTGTGGCCCGTAAAATTCTACCCAAGATAGGCAAATAAAAAGTGGTTGCTGGCCATACCTGAATTAATTAAAAAAAACACATTTTCCGCCTACGCATTTTCGCCATTTTCGATGGTCAAATTTTTTCATCAAATGACGAAAATTTTTTCTTCAAACTTATTCAAAAATTATTTATTCAGTATAAACCCAAATTTCGTTGCGGTCACGCTCGTGCGGTTTTTAATTGAAAAAATCAATATTTATCTTCTTTTTATCGAGTTTGAAGACAGAAAATAGAGTTTTCTAGAGCGATTTTCTGACCACAAGGGGGCCCAAAAAAAATTTCATCATTTGGATCATTTTATTTGGTTACGATAACCCCCCTGAGGTCAAAGCGCACTCATGACAACTTTTAGTTTGGCCCATCGGCCTCCCGGTGCGCACCCTAGATATGCCATTTACAATTACAAACTTTTAGAATCTGGAACTCAAATTTGCGATTTATTCGAGCGAGCTGCTTGTATGAGAGGATATAACTGCCCATTTCGTCATGTTCAACTTGATAAAGCGTAAGTTCTTTTGTCTATTGCAAATTTCAATAACTCACCAAATCGCCATTTAGGGTCGTCTGCAAACATTGGCTGAGAGGGTTATGTAAAAAATGCGATGACTGCGAATTTTTACACGAATATGACATGACCAAAATGCCAGAATGTTATTTTTTCTCCAAATTTGGTCGTTGCGAAAATCGAGATTGTCAGTATTTGCATATTGACCCAAATTCAAAAGTAAAAGAGTGTCCTTGGTATGCGAGGGGTTTTTGTAAACATGGCCCAAATTGTAAATCAAGGCATGTCAGGAAAGTGATGTGTCCAAATTGGCTGGTTGGATTTTGCCCAGTTGGAAATAAATGTAAACACGCTCAGTAAGTATAAGAATTTATCTTTTCAGACTAATTTTTCACGGACAATTAAGTCTGTTTTGGATTTCGCTAACACGGGTTAAGATACCTCGGAAATGGTTTATACGGTATAAAAATATAAATTATACCGTATAAATTTTACGATTTTTTTGAAATTTTGATTCAATTTATCTCTTTTTATTATCTACTGTACTGCAGCGCCAGATTCGTTGATAATCTCTGTAAAAAATGGTAAATTAAAACATCCTGCTTTGCGGTGCAGTAAAGTTCGAAAAACATATACATGTACCGAATGTGTTTTAGCTTTTGGGCGTTTTCCCCGATTCACGCCTAACCAATCAGAGCGCGACTTGGTTAATTTTATTTAAGTGGGTTTCAATCTCCCCGGGGAAAACCCCAACAGCTAAAACACATTCTGTATAATGACTCAAAATTTCAAAGGGACTGCATAGGTCTGATTTTTTTTAAATGCCTTTATATAAAACGGTTTAGGTAGCTCGGAAGTGGCACATAACGATCTTTTTGAAATTTTGGGTCATAATACAACTTTCCAAACTACGTGACACTGCAGAGCCGTTTTTTTCGATTTCCGGTTTTTTACCGGTAATTTATCGTAAATTATCGGTTTCTCGAAAACCCCACTAAGGATTTTTGTGAAAAACTTCGGGATCGGCTCCAAAAAAATCAAGGAGTTTAAAAAAATTATCAAAAATGAAATTCGACCCCACCCGGGGGTCAAATTACACGTTTTTGCTATCTTTTAGGTTGATTATTGAAGTCGAATGAAAACCTGGCAGTATGGCTAGAATTTACAGAAAAATGTGATGAAATTGTCAAAAATGAAATTCGACACCCAAAAGGGGTCATATTACACTTTTTTTGTATCTTTAAACTGGACTATGAAATTTAATGAAAACCTGGTCATATAGCTATAATTCATAATGAATGTAATAAAATTCTCAAAAATGAAATTTGACCTCAAAAAAGGTCATATTACACGTTTTTTGTATCTTAACTTAACTATTTAAATTAAACTAAATCCTGGTCATATAGCTAGAATTTCATAAGAATGTGATAAAATTCTCAAAATGAAATTGACGCCAAAAAGGGTCATATTACACGTTTTTTGTATCTTTAAACTGGACTATTTAAATTTAATAAAAACCTGGCCATATTGCTAGAATTTCATAAGGAATGTGATGAAATTGTCAAAAATGACATTTGAAACCAAAAAAGGGTCATATTACACGTTTTTACTATATTTTAACTAGATTATCAAAATTAAACAAAAACCTGGTCAAGGGGGTTAAAATTCACAAAAAAAGTAATGAAATTTGAGGTTTTCATTTAATTTCAATAGTCCAGTTTTAAGATCAAAAAAAGTGTAATATGACCCTTTTTGGTGTCGAATTTCATTTTTGACAATTTCATCACATTTTTCTGTAAATTCTAGCCATACTGCCAGGTTTTCATTCGACTTCAATAATCAACCTAAAAGATAGCAAAAACGTGTAATTTGACCCCGGGTGGGGGTCGAATTTCATTTTTGATAATTTTTTTAAACTCCTTGATTTTTTTTGGAGCCGATCCCGAAGTTTTCACAAAAATCCTTAGTGGGGTTTTCGAGAAACCCATAATTTACGATAAATTACCGGTAAAAAACCGGAAATCGAAAAAACGGCTCTGCAGTGTCACGTAGTTTGGAAAGTTGTATTATGAGCCAAAATTTCAAAAAGATCGTATGTGCCACTTCGAGCTACCTAATGTTTTATATAAGGCATCTAAAAAAAATCAGACCATAAGCCGTTCGATTGTTTTTCACCCGGAAAGAATCCGAAAAACTTACAGTAGTAGTATATTTGTTTTAAAAAATTATTTTTAGTCCTACATTTGATCTCCCTGTGATGGAGACAAAATTGACTATTTGCCATAATTGTCGCCAGGTTGGCCACAAAAGTACTCACTGTCCAAACAGCAATATCCCTCAGCAAGGCATGGAGCCTTATAATAAGTAAGTTTAATTTTTTCTTGAGCATTATTATAAGTAAGAATTATTGAATATGAGTCTCACAGGTGTTATATTACAAAATTTAACATAAAGATTTATGTTCAAAATAATATGTTACTGATTTTATCAAAATTTCGACAAGAGGAAAGATTTTTTGCCATGATTCCAAGAATAATTATATTTGGGCGTGTTTTTTTTCAGTGCAATGACCGAGGATTTGTCAGTTGCGTCGAAAATGTTTCGGAGATGGCTTCCGATTGAATTAATTTCAAAAGTGTCGAAGTCCCAAAGAGTTGATACCTGCATTAAAGTTTGTTTATTGTGGATCCGCTGACAAATTAACCAGTTTTGTAATTAAAAATTCGGTATCTTGAGATGTATTTGTCTCACGTGACCCCTATATTCTACTATGCGAAATGCGTAGGCCACTGCGCTGAGAAAAAATCAGGCCTTGGTGAATTTTGTTATATTACGTAATATTTCAATTTTTTAATTTGACATCGATTTAATTGACGTTTTTAAAGTTGAAATTTGTAAATCTTAGCCTTTGGCCATAATTGAAATCTTATAATGGCTTTCTGATAGATTTTTATGGTTTTTGGCAACTATTTTATTCGCTTATTTTTAAAACTTTCTATTTTAGTGGTAGCTCTCATCCGGATTTTAAAATGGAATCGAGTTGAAACGGTACAAGCATGCCTACTAGAAAAATTATTGATAACTGCCCCAATTTAAGTTCTTTCTTGGGTGATGAAATATGTAGAACCTTCAAACATAAAAACTGAATATATTTTGTCCAAAGCCAGGAAAAATAATTTACTGTGGTATCCGACTGGCAATACAACGATTACGCCAACAAATAATTGTCTAATTTATGATAGTTTTTTGTCTTATAAAATTTATAATTTATGTAATTTTCAATTGCTAAATTTGAGGGTCCAGATAGTGATTGGTTCGCTCAAACCCGGACAAACCAACCTTTTTTTTAATACCAATTACCGGTAGAGGAATTTCAACCACCTTCAAATCTAAAATTTATATTTAGACCTCAAGATTTTCTAAATTTTACTAGAGTAGGTTGAGTTGAGATCAAGTTTTAAAATTATCCATTTTTGGGAGTTATTTTAAGGCATGCCTATCTTATGCTATCAAAAAGTGAAAGCAATAAAAAACCGGTTGGTTTTTAACTATAATTCATACTGATTAAAATGAATACAAAATTGATTTTTTTCGACATAAGATTTTTTGGAGTAGGCACTTAGGACCAAAATAATTGTAACCCTTCAAAAATTGCAAACTAACCAACCCTTAAAAAAATCTTCGTCCCAAGTGGGACCTACCCATTTTTGTTGCTCACTATTTTTCATAACAAAAGATAGAAAGAAAAGTTGACGAAAAATTTTTGCGAACTCCCAAATTATACTCCAAAATTTTTCCCTTAATATTTTATCATAATTGTACCCCAAAATTTTATAATTTCGTCACTTGAACTTTAACACTCAAATTATAATTTTCAAAATCAGGCAAAATTTTAACAAAAAAAATTCTAGAATTGTTTGATAATAGAAGTTGTATGAATGACGGACCATGATACTTCTGAAATGGAGTTAGAATCCTTTGATGAGAAAGAAAATCAAAACTGGTCGAATTGGAATTATGAAAAACTCACCGAAAATAAAAATGATAAAAACAAAGAAGTCCTATCCCTGCATGATCAATGTTCTAGGACAATAGCAAGAAATATACCGTTTGAACTGGTTCAAAATTATTTCCCGCCTGTACCTGAACATTCACAGGTAAGCTGAACAAAGGCATTTTTATTATATTTTAAAATAAAAAAAAGTATTTTTCATGCTAAAGATACTTTCACCGAAATAAATTTCCGCTAGGGTCGTTTTTTAAGACTGTCCCACTGTGATTTCGACTGGGAGAACTAGAAAAGATAGCGACAAACGTTTTTTTGCATGTGAAACCTTGAAAAAAAAATACACGGTAGAAATTTTTTTGGCTTCCTAGGTTGATCACGTGACCGGAAATCAGTCATGGAAATTGCTCGAAATAACCGTAAAAAACGATTTTTTGCGAATTACCAGTGGACCGTAAAAATCACAGTATTAAAAACGTACAATTTTTATAAATTGTGATTTTCGAAAAA
>SCLH01000341.1:99727-116186 GCA_004367855.1 Oikopleura vanhoeffeni
AAAATATCAAGTAATAAGATCTGTTCTTGATATAAGACGATTCCTTATCCTGTATTTTAGATACAAATTGCTCATTTCTCCTTCCCGACCTCTATATCGGATATTGTACTTTATTCTTGCCTTGGAAATGTCCGACTAAATGAATTTATAATTGCCCAAGACTTTGTGAGCAAAAAAGATATCGTTGAAAATGCGCTACAAATTGGATTTCATTTATCGGCAAAAGTCTTTGATTTTGATTATGTTTCAGATTACAGAATATCCGAACCAACTTCCTACCAGGTAAAAATATGAATTACGAAGTGAATATTTTTTGTAACTTCTTTTGATAAAAAACCTATAATTTTTTTTAATAAATACAAAGATTTATTATAAATAAAACTTCCAAAAATCCCAATTCAGCCAGAAATAGAGAATTTAAAAATCGTTACCAACCTTTAAAAAAAATCAAAAAATGCTCTGACCAAAAAATACAAATTCTAAAAACTGTGATTCCAATTAGATATTTTACTTGAGTCTGAAGAATAATTGTATTTTAAATCACAGAGAACTTCCTTATGATTAACGATGATGAAAAATTCACCATTTCTCAAATAAACTGGGATTAAAAATACAATTTCTTCTGATTCTTCAGTTAAATTTTGATCAAAATTTTTTCTGAAAAATTTCAAAATCCCCATATTTTTTATTCAAATTCTCTGCAAAACCTGTTCAAAAATCTCAAATATGTTGAGTTTTTTAACTGATTTTATGTTAGGTTTCTGTGACTTTTGACCGTTGCAAAATCACATCTTGTACCTGTGAATGCTCAAATCAAAAGAATCACGGTAGTTGGTGTTTCCACGTGATAGCATTATGTCTATTTCGTATAATGTTTCCCGAAAAGACCCAATTTCGAGCGCCTGTTTCTGAATCTCTTTCTCGCCTAGACCGCGAGAGATTACAAAAATTTGCCCAGTATCTACTTAACGAGCTCCCAAAGTCACATTTATCAATTGCTCAGGGGATTTTGGACAAGTTATTAGGAAATAATAGAGATGAAATGAATATTTTACCTGGTGGCCCTGATCCTACCGCCGGGTCTACTTGTGAAGAATATCCTGAATGGTTTATGGACAATGAAGCTCTGACAGATAATATTAAAAGAACTATAGGTAAAACTTATCAGGGTTATTGATTGACCAGAAGGATAATTTCCAAAATTCTAGTCACCATAACTTTTAACTGCAAATTATAATTTATATTTGGGAAGCAAATATAAAGAATTGTTAAAATTTTTCGGTAAAATAAAATGATGCGTGGGTAACCCTGCAAGTAAAGCAAACAGCAAAAAAAATGCTTATTTATCGTCCACTAATTGTCGACCGTTCATAAGAGGAATCACAACTCTTTCGAATCCGCGCCTGTCATTGGCTGCTCTTAAATAAGAGGGCTTGGTGCGTAGGCGCGAGATTGGTCAGACCTGAATGTTTTCCAATATTTTCACGATATATTTGAGCTCAATAAAATTCGAGAACAACCAAAACACTACTTTTGTAGTCAAAAATGCCTGTAGTTGTTTGATTGCTACCAAATGTATGCAAGAGGTGCAAAAATTTGGCTAGCAATTTTTGGCTCTTTTGCACCATTTTTCGATTTTTAAGTAATTAGTAGCAAAAATGCGTGTATGGGTTTAAAACATGACAGTTCTGCACCTGCACAAGACGACAAAGTTTATAATCTCCCCGTATACCGAACATGATCTCTGGTGGGCCTTTTATATCAGGCGTCATAACTTTGAGCTAGTGTCCAATCACATTACTCGATTGTCGACTTCCTTCAAGAATCCCGCTATTTCATTGGTCACTTTCTCAAAGTTATGACGCGTGCTGAGAAAGGCGCAATAGGGATAATTTTCGATATAGGCTCTGTGCTCACACGGGTTAAGCGGATAACGTTAAATAATAGGCTATTATTAATAGCAGATACGTAGACCCAAATATTGGCTAATCCAAATGGCAATCCAATGCTACACGCGTATACGATATATATGTTTCATAACGTTTAAATAAATTCAATGACAGGAGAAATCTTTCTATTAATATACTCATTTTTCTAGTTAATAATTATGGTGCTTATTTTTTATAATTTTTACAAGATCAAGTTTGACAATAAGTTTGACCCTAAAGTATATTTCTAGCAAAATTTACCTCCCCCTCGCCAATCGTTACCGATATCAACCAGATGTATAATAACGAGCCACCAGATACTATGGAATACAATTCTCTTTTGCGACCTCTACGAAGTAGGGAACCAGAGGGAATTTGGAACTTAATTTCAATTGTGAAAGAAATGATAAAACGTGGAGATAAAAACGGGAAAATTTTGCTAACAGTTATCACCGATTGTTGCCTAGTAAATAGACAAATCCCAATTTGGTGGTATCAGACTCAGACAAGTACCCCGTATCTACAAGCTGCTGGAAATGTCCAAAGAAACACTAATCAAGTTGGCGGTGGTTATTTTCTCTTACATTTTTACAATAAAGGCGTGCATTTTGCACGAAAATGTAAGTTGAGTAAAAAAATCACGAGATACAGTAAATCATTTGAGAATAAATACTTGGAAAAATCTGAAATTTTGGGGTGTTTCGCCAAAATTAATTGTGCTCGAGAACAAATTTTATCCGTTTTTAAGCCATTTTCAAATTACAAAAAAATGTGTAAGAAAACTCACCACCCCCAATCAAGGCGAGAATATTGCACAGCAAGCTGCATCAAATCTAATGGATAATATTGTCAAATTATGGGTTGTTATAATTTATGGCCTCACTGATATACCAGTCGAATTTCTTGAAAAAATCGAAAACTGGCAGCTGAAAACTGTCTCGGCAATCAGAACCGGCAGATTTCGAGAAAATCAGTTAGAAAATTTGCCTGCGTTCAAACCAATGATTCAAGCATGTAAAATTAAGATGGATCAAACTCAAATGTTGTGCCCCTATATGGTGTGCCGCGCTGATTATGCTTATGGGAGAATAGAAAAAGCTAAAAGGAAAGGGACTGATAAGCAGTGATTATTTTGCTATTTGTAGACTATAATAGTCTGACTATTATTAACCCCACCTTTTGCCACCATGCTATTTTTTATCAACGGAACAAGATAATTACAAACGGTTTTCTGCATCCAACAGACAAGGCAAAACTATAATACATCTCAACTCCATCTCAAAAAGGTTTACTATCTCTATCGGCTATAGAGATAGTAAACGTTTTTGAGATGGAGTTCCGTTGGTAAAAGGATATATGTTCATTCGGAAGAAATTGCGAGAAAAGTGCTGTGACAGGCAAGAAAACACTGACCCATATTTTAATATTTCAAACTATTTATTCAATGTATTGAACAGTATATACTGTAAAATGAACCCCTAAAAAGTGCCGCTCGCACACTAGCTGATGAAATTTTCACTGCACCACCAGATTTATTTCTGGCTTGGAAACAAGTGAAAGAAAAAGAAACAAAAAGTGCTCATAAAGCTCGTTTACGGCAATCTACTATTGAGGCTACAAAATTACTAGAAAATATTGAATTTATTATGAGTATTCTCATGGATTACAACGAGCATCAAGACTGTGCATTTGTCCTTGGATTATATGCGCTGGCGCTGCGGAGGCCGCCGTCAGCAAACAAATCTGCCGAAGTTCGACTGTTTCATATCCAAGCAGAAATAGTGAATCTTTTGAAAAAAATTCCGATTGTCAATAGTGATATTAGATTGGAAGAAATTCGGAAATATGCTTCGCGGATTATAGCCGCAGATGAAGAGGGCTGGATAGGTTGGGTGCGAAACGGGAACAAAAACTGGTAATATAATTATAGATTAAATGTAAAATATTAAATATTTTGATTTATGAACAACGCACTCATAAAAAATGTGCCGTCCTCTAGACACCGGCAATAAACCGTTTGTTATTTTGTGGTCATATTACATTTTTGGAATATTGCTTTTGCAGATTTGGCATCGCGAACAAATTATCTTTTTTTTGTTCCGAACATGATCTAAATGAGTCGTTTGTAATTTGACTCCAAACAGGGTCATATTTCGAAAATTTTGTCGAAATGTAATTTAAATTGAAAAATACAGAACAAAAAATATCTTTGGTCCTTTATTTTCTATTAAAATTCTTGTCTTGAGTTTTTTCATAATCCATGTTTCAATTTTGCCCGGTTTGTACCCTATGAATAGGCCACCAAGCTCGGGATGGCCAAGTTTTACCTTTGCTGCTCGCTAATTTTATTTTCGAAACACTCGACGGAATCTCAGATAATCAATGCGATCGTGAACTCGGTTTTTGGGCATCTACGGTCTCGTTAGGGTTCAAACTGTGTACTTCTGAAGCAGAGCATCCCTTGCTTTGTGAAGGTACCAGAAGGCAGAAAAGTGAATTAGCTTTAAAACTACTGGTCAAATTCAAAGATGACCCATCGACATTGGGCACAATTTTGGAAAAATTACTTGATAAATCACTGGCACCAAATTTGAAATCTGCATCTGTTTTCGGCGAGCGAAGAGCTACAAGTCCAGTTGTACCAGTTTCGCAAAATAGAGAAAATTATACTCCGAGACCAATAAGATCGCAGAGTTCGGCTGATGAAAGTTCAATAGGCAAGAGTTTCAACTTTATCAGCTCTAGTAGTTAAATATAAAAAAATCATATTTTTGAGCTATTTCACTGTTAGCTGATTTTTTGGGTTTGAAAAATGGTTCTTCTTTTATAAAATTGCTTGAAAAGTTCGAATATTTTTTTTCATGTTGTTTCAAAAAACATTTTCAGCTGTTTATATGTTTGCAAGCTATCCAATGCAACAAAAAACGTTTTCCCACCACGGTTTTTGCTGTACAAGGGTGGTGGACTTAAAAAAGCTACCTATTCTCCCCTTGTTATTTTAATTACATCATTAATGATTAGACAATTTTTGATGAGTTTCGCCTGAAAGGTTTAAAAATTTTGCAAAAATGTTATCTGACTCTATAGTGGTGTCAAATTTTTTCAACTGATATATTTTATGATGGCTGACTTGTTCTAAGAGGACTTTTTCTAAGCGGTCAAAATGGGCAAAAACCTACGCTTTTTTTCCAAAACCCGAAATAAAGTCAGTCTAAGGTAGAAATTTACGCATTCATAGTCGTGCCCCAAAATGATAGAATGCTTTATTTGGAGTCAATTACAAATTCATTTTCGCACAGTACTACAAAGTCCATGACGTAAAAATAGTTGAATAACTCAAAAGTAGGCTACAGTGGGCGCGATACCCATGGGCGGCGAAAAAGTCATTCCCGAAACTCGCCGTGTAATCGTGTTCGCAAAAACCGCGGTTTATTTCACTGTACCGTTAACTCTTCAGCGAGCGAGGAAGCGATGTTATCAGACGAAGACATAAGATTGCGTGGTTTGGCCTGTGGACAGCCTACGCTTAGGGCCGTATCCCCAATTTCGTCTGAGGGCGCTAGAGAGTCAGACTCTAGTAGCGATAGTGAGCTGGCCAATGAAAACCCAATAAATATAAATCCAGTACCAGGACCGGTACCTGTGATAAATCCAGGGCCTGGAAACAATGCCGGTTTCAATAACCATGGACAAGGCCAACCTAGGAGGTATAGAAGGGGCAGATCTGTGCTACTAATACCCGATATCCCAAATGCACCCTCGGAATCTATGGCATTTTTTTACTCAAATTTAGCCAAACAAATTTTAAACGAAGCCGGAGGGGGAATGGCACAAATTGATGTTTTTCAATCTAATTCGGTCAACACTCATAAAAATCTTCATTTGGCCGCTTTTGAGGTCGGACTTTATGCCCTCGGACTTCATAATTGTGTCTCTGGGACATGGCTAAGTAGAACTTACAGGAATGTGGTGAAGATTGTTTCCTTTTTATAAAATACCAAGGTGACTTTTTTAATCAACCCAGGTACTGTCGTATTTGTCTAAGAGGACAAAACGACAAGAATTTGGCGTTTTTTCGAAAAGTCCGTGCGTCTAAGAGGACAAAACGGGACAAAAATTATTGTCCTTAGACAAATACGACAGTTGTTTCTCTGCTGCCATTGGAGAACTGGACAAGATATTCACAAACAGATTTAGGGATTAACAAGGGATAAATAAATGACCAGAAGTTTTCATCTTTCACCGGACGGTGATACCGGAAATTGGCCGATAAAAATTTTAAACGTCGGTTCTGAGAAAAGTGATTCATCGAAACCAATTTTTTGGCAGTAAGTACAACTTTCCGTCAGAAACTTTTTTGTAATTTGATGATGCCAAAAATGTGGCTTCGATTTAACTGACCAAATTTCGGTATTACCGAACATCCGGTGAAAAATCAAAAAAAATTGGGCATTTATTTATCTCTTGGCGGTTGGATGCAAAAATCGGTTTGTAAATATCTTCTTCCGTTCTCAAATGGCAGCGGAAAAATTACCTGGGTTACCTAAAAAAAGGTGCCTAAGCATTGGCATCAAAAAACTGTATAAATTTCGTTCGCTGGTGAAGATTCATTTAATTTTCGGGTAGTTATTTGGTGTTATCTATAACTTATAAAATGCAACTAAGGTGTGCATAGTTCGGGTTTTCCTACATACAAAAACTTCAATGTTTCGGTTCTTCATAACAACGGCCGTAATAACAAAAAAAATATGATGTATTTTAAATGAAAATTTTGTTATTATTTTGTTGTTATCCAATTTTTCCGTAATTTCTAATTTTTTTTAGGCCGAATTTCACAAGTTCAGATGTGCATAGACACAACCTTATCCCGCCCGATCACTGGAAACCTATTAGGTTTAACCAGACTTTAAGAATTATCCGGAAATGCATTCAATAGTAATCTAAAGGTGTTAGAAAAAAAATCTTTCCAAAAATGCACCCTTAATTTTTGACGGTTAATTATCTGGAAAGGGCAATTAACCAGTGTTTTTGCCGGTTAACGGTGAACCGGTTGAAAATCTTAAAGAAAATATTTGCTGCTAAAATTTAATAGCAATTGAACGAAAAAAATCCGTTTCTCGTTAAAGCCCAATAAAATATAAATTGTTAATTTTCCGCCTGCTCACCCTAGTTTTCATCATTATTTATTCGAAAATGATGTTCATAGCATACAACACTACAGTCCCTAACCCCTTGAAATGCAAATAATCCCTTTTAACCCCCTTGAAATGCGTGTTTTTTGGACTCTTTTTGCATTTCAAGGGGTTAGGGGCTGTATTGCACTTAATTTTTCAAATGTATTCTCACCGTTAAACAGTACGTTTGGAACGTGGGTAACGCGGCAAGCAATGGAGATAGGAGCGATCGCCCTAGATGTGTTAGTAACATCGTGGGAAGGTCATTTGACCTGTTCGGAAGCGGTAATTCTTGCTCTAAAAGCATCAAAAGCACGAAACGAGAGACATCGAGATTTGCAAAAGGCTGCGGCAGAGTTAGCACTTTCTTGCTTGCATCACTGCTCGTCATTGACCCCTAATAATATCAGAAATGCGTTAATCCAGTGTATGCAGTATTCGATGACAATGCTTGAAAAGGCTTGTAATGCTGTTGAATTATCAGCTTTGGAAACGGGACGAGATGGGCCTATTCCTGAGGCATTATTTGAGACCTCTAAACAATGGGAATGGCTTTATCTCAGGTCCCTTGAAGCTGAAAATCCTCAGGAATGGGTTTTTTCGCGATTAAAATTTATCGTGCGAAAGTTTTTTGGACTTTGAATTTCACTTGTATGGCCATATACAAATTTAAGAGTTTAATTAAAATAATTTGAATGAAATTCTGTCCCACCTGAGGGTATAAATGAAATTCGTTTTCACAACAATTTTGGGTGTTAACGTTTGGTATATAGTTTATATATAGGCCATTCACCTATAAATGCGGAAAAAATATAGGACCAAATTACAGGGCAAAAAGATAAATGAAACAGAAAAAAAAATGTTCGGGAATTTTTATCGGTTAAAATTGCGGTCAAAATTTTAAATTGACGATTTCCGCAGGGGCGCATCGCGCGTGAGAAATTCCATTACGTACAAATTGTGGCTCATGAAATTTTACGCAAGATAAGCGAATAAAAAGTGGATGACGGCCGTAACCTGAATTAAATTTTTCATAAAAAAATGTTTACGCCTACGCATTTTTACAATTTTCGATGGTCAAATTTTTCCATCAAATGACCAAAATTCTTTCGAAATAACTTCATTTTAAAAACCTCAGCAGGGTCAAAACCAACAGAATAACCTCCAAAATCGACCTCAGGAACTAAACGTTTCATTTCAACGACTAGATGACCCAATTTTGGAACCGCCAGGGAATTACGGACCACCCTTGATAAACCAGCTGGACCACCATATGCAAAATATTCAAATTCAAGGTCACATAAGACACCCACCACCACAGTATTATCAGTATAATAACCAGCAACAACATCATCAAATGATGATGAATAACCAACCGGTTCAAAATTTAAGGAGGAGACCACATGTTGATAGACCAGGTAATTATTTTAAGCCAAAACAAAACTCTGGTGATTTCTGACCACCAGAGGGCCCAAATTTATTTTTGTTATTGGGGTCAATTTATTTTCTGACGACAACTTTAGGGGGAAACTTTTAACGAAAAAAGTCATTTTGATCGGAATAGTTTACAAAATTCTGGTCACCATAAATGTTAAATTCAAACTACACTTAAAATTGGTAAAGAAATTTTCAAGAATTGTTAAACAAGCACATCTATCTGCTATGGCTATGATATGTTTTCAATTACAGTAAAATATGTACCTTAACAAAATAACGGTAAACCGAAAGAAATTTCTGATATTACAAATGAAATGTATCGCATACATAGGGTGCGCACCGCGAATCCCAATGGCGAATTTAAAAGTTTTCATGAGTGTTCTTTGACCTTAGGAGGGTTTTCGTAACAGAATAAAATTATCCCAAGAATAAAAACTGTGGGCCCCCTGGTGGTCAGAAAATCACTATAGAAAACTGTTTTTCCGTCTTTAAAATATAAAAATATAATTTTTTGCACGGTGCGCTGCCTACGCATACAGTACAATGTAGTTTTATAAGTAACAAAATGTCATTTTAGTTCCAAGGCAGCTCGATGCTTCTGCCAGAGTAGGGTTGTTGGCCTTAGAACATATCAGCCGCCGAGCCCAAGATGACCGTGGAATAAAGAAAAGTGCTTCGTATGACGGAGATATTATGCGATTGATTAAAATTTGTATTTCGATCGGACAGGACAAATTTGATCATTTTTGTGTCGGTTTTTGAAATCGAACAATCTGACTTAACTCTATTTTTGGCCTATGCTTTGTCACAATAAACTCTAAAAACGATTCAAAAATTTTTTTATGAAAACTACAGTAAATAAGCTCAAAATAATTTTAAGGTCAATTTAAACCGCATCGCTTCGAAAATATCATCAAAAGCTTTCTTCGACTTTTTAATGAGTCATTAGTAATGACTGTATAAGCTACCATAGACAAATTTTCAGTCTTCGAATCGATTTTAGAGTTTATTGTGATAAAGCATGGCCCATGCTGCATGGCCAAAAAATAAAGTCGATATGATGTGTATTTTAGTGTAGATTTTAGAAACATTCATTTTAGTGACATTCAGCGACCACTCGCGGGCGAACTTGAGATCCTAGACACAGCGCAATATTATTTTTTGATCGATTTAGTCCGTAATGTCAGTAAAATATTTTTGTGAAAACCTAAAATTGAATGGTTTTCACATTTCGGACTAAAAAATGTGTTTTTAGAAAAAAAAATGAATTCGGGTACACTGAGGGCATACTCATTTCTATAGTAAATGACCAGAACATGATTTTTGTTCATTAAATTCAATTTGATATCTAAACCTGTTAAAATAATTCAGTATATTTAAGACCTGTTTGCTCCCTAAGTATATTTTTTCGGTAAGAAATGCTTAACAAATACATTTTTCATGCAATTTGAAATTGAAATGTTTCCCATGCTGAAATTTTTTTCTTTAAACATTTTGTAGATTTTTTCCGTTTCTTATGTGATGTAAAAATGTCATGATAAAACTACCACCGCCTGCCTATTAGATATTTCATTTTTATGGGAATAATTTCCAAAATTCTGGTCACCATAAATTTTTTCTGCAAACTATAATGTAAATCGAAAAATATAATATCTGGAATTGTTAAAAAAATAAAATAGTTCTATGATGGTCGCAGATTACGCATTGAATAATATTTTAGGTATAATACAGTGGTTGACCCCCTGCTATTTAGAAATTTTTTGACATAAATTTCATTAAAAAATAAAATTATCAAAAATGTAAAAAAAACTACGGTATCGGTACGGATACGATCCGATATAGACCATATGATATAACGTACCCTAAATGATAAACACTCGATGTGGCAGGTTCACGAACCTACGCAACATATTCTTTCATTTAAGAGCTGCCAATAACAGGCGCGGATTCAAAAGCGTAATGATACCTCTTTTGAGCAAACAACAATTAGGGGACGTTAGTTGAAAAATAGTCGATAGGTTTTGATTCAATACAGTTTAAATTTTGACCCGCTTGCGATCTGATCCAATAAAGTTTTAATTTCACCGATACTGTTTATTATAATAATTTCCTTGGGCTGTAAAAAATCGACCTGACGAAAAAGTACTCAGGTCGGCGTTCGATCCAACCCGGAAAATTTCAGAAAAAAAATCGACCCGGTCAAATTTTGAAAAAATCCGATCCCTGAAAAAGACTCTTTTCGGCATCCGCGGTACGTAACGTCGCCTACAATGAAATTATGAGACACCCGATAAATCCACATAAAAAAATTGAAAATCACTATCTTATTTTTTAATTTATAATTTGTTTTTGTTTTACGGTCTACAGTGTAGACTCTACACTCATTATAAACTCTTGAAAAACCGATTTTCAGCCAGTTGATACTGAAAACCTTGCCCTCGTTAAAAGATTGTACAATGGTTGTTAAAATTATAAAAGAAGCTGCAGTCCAGTACCACCTGATTAATAATTATCCAGTTCCAGTAAATTTTAGAGTACCAGTAAGTCTCATCGATATTAATATAATCGTAACAATTTTCTGACATTTTTGTGGGAAATTCAGAAAAAATGTATTTTTCAGGTTCTCCGACGACTAATTCAAAGCTGCTGTCACCAATGGCAGCAAAATATAATCACTTTCGCGAAACAAAAGGTTAAAAGAATTCAAAAAAAATAATAAAAATTAAAATGTGTTTAGGGGAGTCAAGATTTACTCGAAAATATTCTGGCTGCAAAAGAAGCGTTTTTTCTTCTACCTGAAGGTTTTTATATTATTTTTTTTGAGATTTTTATTTAGCTTTGTGACGCACTAGTTAAGATAAAACCGGCGCATATAATTTGCTAATTTCTAACTGGAAACAGAATCGGGAGCAGAAGCTCACAAAAAATTGGAGGAAATTTTTTTCTTTTTTGCAGAAAAATTCTGACCCGGGATTTCATTATCCTTAATATTTGTCATATCTATGATTGGAATCTCTAGGTCTGGCGATTCGCGTATGGTTATTTTCAAATATATTTTTGAACTTTTTTCGAAATTCTGATTTTTAATTATTAATGAGCTGCCATTTTTTTAGCTTTAATAGCTACAATAGCTGTAAAAGGAAAAAATAAAGTTTCAAATGTTTAAGAATGAAGTGCTGAGAGTGAAGGTTTAAAATTGTATTTGCTGACTACAGGGGGGCAATAGGTCCGGCCCAATATTTCCGAATGTTCCCCATATAATATGGGCCATATTTCCGAATTTAACCTACGCAAAATCACCATTTTTAGCTAAAATAATTCCTGTTATATACTAGGCCCCCAGTACAAAAGGGGTTCCCCATATTTCCGAAAGTTCCCCATATTTCCGAATTTTTTGCCAAAAAACTTTTGGAAATATTGGCACCCCCCCCCTGTACCAGATTCTTGCGTCACTTTAGTAGTTTTTTCAAAATATTTAACCTTATTTTATTAAACATTAACGATTATTTTTAAAAATTTCAAATGGCACAATAAATTGCCCAAAATAGCAAAAAACTTGGAATGTCCAGAAAAATAGTCCGCTATGCGACACGGAGTTATTTTGTTTTTGAGTGTAGCATTTAAAATTCAAACTTTTAGGTCAACATGACTGGCATCAAATGATCAATTCAGAAGCAATAGGAAATTTGCTTAATCAAAATGATAGACATCGACTCTTAGCGCCAAACTTCCAGTGGCCCTACATGCCCTGATCTTTCTACAAAGATGTTTCTGTAGATTACAATTTTTTAAGGTCTTTGGGTTTATTTTAACCTTTATTGTTTGATTTTTTTCGGGTGAGGGGGACACCGAAATTTCTATTTTTGAACTATTTAGGGTGTCGCGACCGAGGTGCTCTTATTTTTTGTTATCGAAAATAGAGTATTTTTGAAAAAACTTCGATTGCAACCTCGTACACGCTGGGTTAGTTTTTTAGGTGCGCCATCCAACTACAGAAAATCTGTTGTAAGTACCAGATACAATTTTCAGAATATAAATATAACTTTACAAGATTAAATTTTGTGCATCATTTGTTTTGACACCCGACACCATTTGATGGTGTAAAGAGCAGTTTTTGTACTTATAACATGCCATTTTTCTTGTTATTCTTGCCGATAACCGGTAAGGTAGCTTTTTTTTATGAGCACTTCCCTCTGAAACCCAAACGGTAAGAGATATCGGGGAACAGTTTTCTGTATCCGATAGCCATACAAATTTTAAGCATCAATAATTTCTTTCAATTGTTACAAACCCAAGGGGTCGTAATATTATTTAACGTGAGTACTGCAAAGTATAACTAGGTAGATTTATTTTATATGTTTATTTCTCTACATTCTAAAACGGGATAAAATTGGAATGGCAAAAAGAAACGAAACTGTGTTTTTGTTCGCCCAAATTACCGTTATGACTTGTTAGCTCAAAACACACTCTGACCAGAATGCGTCCATATTGTAACACAATTTATGACCGGATATCAGCGAAAAAACGATAATTTGCATAATTTAGAGGTATAAAAAGTGTCCTTTACTCCACCAGATGGTATTATCTACAAACAAAACGTTTCCCGATTCTCTCACCGTGCGTTTGTCAGAGGTGGTGCCCATACAAAAAAAGATTACCTAAAACAATTGTGATATATCGATCATTATGCCTGGTTCACTTAAAAACTATTGCCTGTTAAAAGAATAAGGAAAAGTTTTAAAGTTACCCAGGATAAATGATCGATAGATACGATCCCTAAAAGTAGATCGAAAAAAAATTATGTTGTTAAATTTTTGTTAAAGCTAAAGCTGTTCTTCTGTTTTGCTGGAAGTGGCGCACCTAACTACCTGACTGAATTTTTTCAAAATTTCAGAGATGGAAATTTTTGGATTAATAGCAATTCCTGACTTATCTAGGTTTCGTCTTATTAAATCTTGTTATACGATTACATTCTATCGAAATACTGTAATTATGATTTAATTATAGAACATTCTTATGGCGGAGGTGTATTTATCATGGAATTTTTTGTTTACAAATTAATTTCAAAATTGCAAGAAACAAAAGATATTTGTTTTCTAATTTTTATTGGTTCAAAATAGACCTTTCTGAGAACTATAAATTAATGTCAAAATTTACAGGAAAACTGCGGCCTTTATACAGGCCTTTGGTCTTATTTTTTTTAGATGGCTGTCATCAAAAAAATAGTTCCGTCTTGGTACATACGATCTTTTAGAAATTTTGAGCCATAATATAACTTTTTATGCTTAGTGTCACTGCAGAGCCGTTTTTCGATTTCCGATTATTTACCGGTAATTTTTGATGTTTTTACAGGCGAAAAACCGATAATTTATGGGAAATTTCCAGTAAAAACCGGAAATCACAAATTCCAGCCCTGCAGCGCAACGTAAAATAAAAAGTTATTCTATGACTCAAAATATCAGAAATATCGTATGTGCCTATTTCGCTTGACTAAAGAATCCGTTTGGGGCTATCTAAAAAAACGACCAAATGTAGTATAAAGCCGTTTCAATTTTTTGGTATTTTTTTTCAATTTTAAATACAATTTATATTTTGTATTTCATAATAAAGATACCGCCGCCCATTCTTATATCCAAAGTTTTCCACTTTCGTTGAATTCCATATTTTTGAGATAGAGGCAAGAAACAATTTTTCATTTATTTACCTGTTATATTTCCATTTACGCAAAATTTCAATTGATTGTTTCTTTGTTTGTTTCTAGAATTAAAATCATGTTGAAGCGTGTCGCACAAAGAATTATTAGAACTAAATCTGATGGAACTCATTTGGCCGGTATCACTCCAAAAATTCACGAAAAAAGAACTACCAGTTTGAATGTTGCCGGTAAATTGAAGGTAATTTATCAAATTTTAAGCTAGAGATATAATGTAATATGACCCTCTGAAGGTGTCTAATTAGTTTTTAATTAATTTTTTATTAGCAGTGAAGCTCTCCAGCGATGCCTAAGTTTCCATTTTATTCCATCCATACACCTACTAGTAGAAAAAGGGAAATGATGTAATATGAATAGGGTTGCGCATGGGAGAACTAAGATCTAGAGTAAACATCGAAAAAATAAATCAATAGCTTTCCGGGTTGAAAAAATATAAATTTTTTGAGAATTTTTTTTTCGCCATCTGGTGCTAAAATTATGCGTTTTAAAATTTCTATTTTTTTGATTTAAATTGAACTTTTTTTAAACGAAGATTAGATCTCTATTACGGTACTTGCTGGGCCTTTTTAGCCAACATTTTTATATAATTCGGCTTTTGAAAACGACTCATCCGATTGAGTTTTTAAAAGCCCAGCAAGTACCGTGATAGATATACATGTAAGTAAAAAAAAATTGCAAAAAAAACAAGTCGAAAAATTAAGTAGGCAGATTTTAAGATTTTTTCCTAAAATTTTGGCCAAAGTTGTGGTTTTGGAAAATTTTAGCCGAAACAGGGTGGAACGTGACTTTTGTTTTTTTCTGGTCGTAAATTACCTGAATTTTACGACGAAATTAAAACTAAATTATAGAAAGCTCTAGGACACGTTCAAATCTCCATTTTAAACATTATGTAAGTTGTTAATTTACACCCTCAAAGTCTCCGCAATATTCTCCCGTTATTTGTTATTCGATAATTTTCTTAGTTTTAAAAGTCTACCCCAGTTCGGTTCAGTTTTTAGTTGAAAGCCCTGGTTTAATAGTTGAAAATTCCACCGTGCGTAACCCTAAATATGAACCCTTGGTTATTCAAAATTGTATTTTCGGTAAATTCATGTTGTATTTGATACAAAACGCTAGAGCAGTTTTTGATCAATCGATTACTGTCGGTGAGAAAAACCGGAAGTCGAAAAATTCAAACACGAAGTATCCAAATTGAAACATTTTTGTGGTTAACCTAAAATAATTTTTAAAAATTGGGTTGCAAATATAATATATGGTTTATTAATAACCCGTAATACAGAAATAACTCAGTTCGATAGCTGAATGGAATGTAGCGCTTTCTAGCCGAAACCCTGCTAGGTGAAGAGATCGTTTCGTTCTTAATGTTAATTCATTGGGTCTCGAGTTCGAGTCTCATTGACTGCCACATATACTGGAAGCAGTATGTAATCTGTATTTACTGAGTTATTTCTGTATTGCGGGTTATTAATAAACCATAAAATAATTTTAGTTCAATCCAATTAACGGCAAATTCGAAACTGCTATTGGAGGTGTTACCGAGCAAGGTAAAGATTTAGCAACTCACACTGGTCAACGTTACGAAGATGGTGACTGGAGGATGAATCGTTTTCTTGGTGGCAAGGTAATCTTTTATTTAAAAAAATTATTTCTAAAAAAATAACCATAAATATTTACTTTTAAGAAAGTTTAAATTAAAAAAAAACAGATGTTGCTAAAAGTTTTCTTCTTAACTTTGTGAACCTATGCTTTGTACATTGATATGCAATGTCAGGCAATTTTTGTACAGTCGCCTGAATGTTTTTGTAGAGAATAAAAATAAATAACTTTGGAAATGAATTTGTTTTTAAAGTCACTTGCAACCCTGTCAGAAAATAAAAAAAGATTTGAAATTGCTTTGAAACCCCTTAAGGGGGTTCTATAGGCAGCCCATATCTTTTGTACTGAAAATTATTTTGACTGGATTTTAGAATTTTTGATCTCCACGTAGATTGTTTAATTATATAAAAAAATAAAAATTTGAAAAAAATTTAACATTCTGGAATTTTTTTCATAAAATTTGAAACAAGCTTATTTTGAGTATATAGGTTCTATAGGCAAGTATCTTTTGAACTAAAAGAGCTAGAGGTCTGCTTTTATGATTTTTGAACTCAACGTGGCTTTTTTAGTCATATAAACTCAAAAAATCGTAAAAAATTACCAAAAATTTT
>SCLH01000341.1:141546-157198 GCA_004367855.1 Oikopleura vanhoeffeni
TGTTAGATTGAGCTCATGACTCATGAGTCATGAGTGCCCACGTTGGAAGAAAGGGCGGTTAACTGATTGGTTTAGAAATAATCTATATAAAATAAATATAATTTGGATGTTAGCTGATACCAGTATTCTGAAACACACCTAAAATATATATTTGCAGGTTATCAGGTATTACACACTGACAATGGGTTAGCATCTAAGAAATATTATTGTCAATTTCTTTAAAATGATAGCAGCTGTAAACAGTAAATGATTTCTGTATTAATTTCTGCAAAGTGCACTTCAGAAAATACGGTCACGAGGGAAAAGATTAACATCTCTTTTTTACTTAAGGGGGTCGGTGCATTTTGGCAAATGACATTTTCACTTTCCTTTTTGGATTTTCTCTAGGCAATTACTTCGACTCATTTGAAATGAGTCATTTCCAATTATTAATAACAAATATATAACGACACTTATTAGAAAAATAAGAAACTATTAGCAGATGGAATATTTATTAGAATAGTTTATTAATAAAACAAGTTATCATTATTTTAAGATATTTTACGAATCATCTGCCAAAATATCGGGATTAAGAGAAATTATTTTATTTTCTAATTTTTTTTGTTTAACCCCTTGCACGAGATGTCCTATTCCCCCTCACCTGCACGAGAGTGTTTCAGAACACACATATAGTTAGAGAGCGCACCGGTAAAACTAACGAGAGAACTACAGTAGTTGAAAGAAATTCTTTGACCTAACCGGGGTTGTTGACCCAGAAAAAAACGATTCCGGGCACAAAAAATAAGTTTTGGCCATCCTAGTGGTCAAAAATTGACTTTTAAAAACGCCCATTTTGACGCAATATCGATTTTTAGCATACAAAACTCCATTTAACCTGATTTTTCAGAAGGTAGGGCCGTTGTCACAAAAAAATTTCCTACCTGTTGAAAATAAAAAAATTTGAAGAAAACATTTTCCCCGCTCCCCGGTCTAATTTTCTGTCAGATTGTGTCAAATTTCCTGGAGAACAGGAAAAAGCAAATTAAAAAATCCTCGACAAACCCCACGTCACCAGCCCATATTTTAACAAAAAACGGTATTTTAACCAGTAAAAAAATCGGATTTTGAAAAAAATTTCATTTGAATTCCGCTCAAGATTTTTTTTTCTCGTTTTGCTTCAACAGCAACCGTCAAAACTTAGAAATTGGCCCGGTGGCCTCCCCTACCTATAGGCGATATCGAGAAACGTTTTTCAACTGCCAACTAAAAAAAAGCTCATTAGCGAAATTTTGTTAAGTTGATTTCACATCCGGTAAAATCAGCCGGAAATTAAATTTTTATGTTTTTTCATTCTTAATATCACGATTGTATACACATTTACTGCTTAAGGCAGTGGGGGTGCAAATTTGAAGCCTCTTCCGAGGCCATTTCCCGGCCAAACTAACAAGGTGATATTCCACACAACATTTGTAACTAACAGAACCAACCTTCGCGGTAAATTTTAAACTTAACAGTAATCTGATACAATCCCACCTACGCCGACACCTACGCTTTTAAAAAGCCTCCAAAAAATACTCAGAATGAACTTTCTCCTTCAATTTTCACCATTTTTCAATTATTTTTTTGTGTCAGGCTCCAAAGAAGCCTCACACATAATGCATTATTGTCCTTTACTCGGAATTTTGCTTTTGGCGACAAAAAACGCGAAAAAACATAAAGTAAAATTTTGAAAAGGGCAGTTTGGGAGGCTCAAGCAAAAGAGTTTAGTAGATACAGTTTTCGGCTCATCACGCATCTAAAAGCACAAAACTTGTTTGACAGCTGCATTAGAGAGTTTTTTGAAATTTTGCTTCGGCATCTCTGGGGGCCATGTCAACTTTTCATTTTTAGCCTAAATTTTTGAAAATGCGCATTTGGGAGGCTCAGTCAAAAGGTATCTCCTCCACCGGTTTTAGGAGATAACGTTTCGGGTCATACTGCATCTGAAAGCACAAGACTTGTTCGACAATGCATTACAGCGGGGTGCGGCGTATAGATAGAAATTTGTCGCCAAAAAACCCTAACTATACGCGAAATTCTAACTATACGCGTACTTTTGGGAAAATGTGCTCTGATTGGTCAATTTGGACAATATCTAGAGTTTAAAATTGCGTTAAAATATGGACAGAGTAAGGAATTTTTGGTGATTTTAAAGTTATTTTTCGTTACAAATTCTTCTAGGATGTATAATTAATTTTATTGAAAAAATGAAATAAAGTTAATTTCAAATAAACATGAATTCGAAAAACATTTATCCGAAAATCGTTAATATGTCAAGGAAACAATGAAAATTATGAAAAAAAATATGCTCACAGTAAATCACTCTCAGAAACCAGAAAAACTAAATAATTTTATCTGAATAAGTATTGCCCATTTTCAAGCTAGCCGACATTGTCTGCGAGACTTGAAACATGTTTTTCAACTCCTTGAAATACCGACACTTCATTGGTCAATCTGAACATGTTTTAAAAAAAAGTGTATTTTCTCATTGTCGCGCCGACCAGAGAATCTTGGTCTGAAAATCTGGTTTAAAAACGCCTATCTTTTGCCTGTAACTATAAGCCGCACGCCAGGAACGAATAAATTTATTTTTCAAATGGCGTAGGTTTTTGCGGAGGCTTTGTAGGTTTTTGCGTGGAATCTAACTATACGCGTATAACTATAACGCCGCACCCGCTGTAGAGAGTTTTTTTTTAAATTTTGATTCGGCGTCTCTTGGGGCCCATGTCAACTTTTCATTTTGAGCCTAAATTTTGACAAAATTTAGAAACCAGAAAAATGCTTCAAAATAATTTTTCCGTAAATTCAAACACTTTTAAGGATTTTGGTGCAATTTTAACTCGGTAGCGTCAAAAGAAAAACAAATTAAGCGCACTTTCAATTTAAGGGGTATAGATGATATAGTCTATTTTATTCTTTATTTTTTGTTAAATTAGCGCTAAAATTTATGACAAATATTACAAATAAATACAATTCTGGAATCGTGTGACCAGCTCTATCTAAAGATAAAATATCTATACACTCTGCTAGTTTTTTCGTAAAGCTTGCCACGCTAGCAAATCAAACAATTTAAATCGCTTGCAAGTTTCCACATTTCACGCCCACAAACCTCCTTAAGTTTTGTTAATTTGCATTTAAATATAATTTAAGAGTTGCTTGACGTTTGAAGGAGCTCAGTTTCAAGGAAAAGGACCTATCATGGAGAAATTGGGCTCTCTTCCATTCCAAGGCTGTTGCACATCAAAATAACTACAATTGATGCTCAACCGATCATTGGTGTCGATGATAATAAGGTAAAATTTAGCTAACTACAATAGGTTGGGTTTCCATGTTTTTTAGAAAATTCCTATGGAATTACATATGTTTTGCCTCAGAAAAACTGGTAATTTCAAAGTCAATATAACAAATTTCATAGGCTACACGTTGCAAAAGCCGTTTTTTGATAGATCATATCATATGTGATTCATACATGGTTTCCGATCTATGAGCCGATGTCTGATGCTCCTTAAAAAAATACCTAAGGTAACTATTTTTTTAGGTGCCCCCCCCCCCTCTGGAGCAAAAACCGTAGCAGGTATCAGAAACGGTTTTTTGCATGGTGTAGCCAAAAAAAATTAACCTCAAAATTTTTTGTCGGTTTTCAGACTCCACCGGTTTACCGGTAATCAGCAAAAAACAACGGTAATTTGCGGTTTGAAGAGAACTACACATTATCTAAAACTACAAATATACTGTAGGGGGTAAATTTTAACGAAAAAATTTCTGGCATTATTATTTTGACATCCGACACACCTGGTGGAGTAAAGAGCATTTTGATTCTCGGCACTGGATTATCATAGAGACCTGCACTTATACTTATATGGGTAAATTTTAACGAGAAAATTTTTGGCAATATTTTTTTTGACATCCGACACCACTGGTGGAGTAAAAGAGCACTTTTTGATTCTCGGCACTTGATTATCATAGAGACTGCAATTATACTTATATTGGGTAAATTTTTACGAAAATTTTTGAAATCAATTATTTACTCGTTTTGTAATAAATGTTGAATAAATCATGCAGAAAAAAAATGATAAATGAAATAAATGCTTCTAGTAATAATCTACTATAAGCACCTGTTTTATTTTGTATGCTTTGTTGTCGTGGTTATTAACCGAGGTTTATTACCGTTTTCGACCAGTGCTCATTATTTAAATACTAAAAATTACAAAAAAAAATTAAATGATGTTCGGCATCTAAGTTTTTTGAGATGCGAAATCGTCGCTTAGAAAATACTTGAAAGTAGTCACGCAATTGTTCGCTGAATCGAGTTCATGTCCAAAAAAGTTCTCCTATCGAAATCAGTTAAAAATCAATACATTTTAAAATAAGTGTTTCATGCAATATACCAAAAAAATTTCGCCACCAGGTGGTTTCGGGTGTCAAAATAATCATAAATCGTGAAATCATATAAGTATAATGCAGGTCTCTATGATAATCAAGCCGAGAATCAAAAAGTGCTTCTTTACTCCACCAGGTGGTGTCGGTGTCAAAAATATGCCAAAAATTTTCGTGAAATTTACCATATAAGTATAAGTGCAGGTCTCTATGATAATCACAGTGCCGAAATCAAAAAGTGCTCTTTACTCCACCAGGTGGTGTCGGATGTCAAATAATAATGCCAAAAATTTTCTTCGTGAAAATTTACCCACATAAGTAACGTGCAGGTCTTAGATAATCCAGTGCGAGAATCAAAATGCTCTTTACTCACCAGGTGGTGTCGGATGTCAAAAATAATAATGCAAAAATTTTTCGTTGAAATTTACCCCTACAGGTATATTTGTAGTTTAGATAATGTGTAGTTTCTTCAAAACCGCGCAAATTACCGGTGTTTTTTGCTGATTACCGTGTAAACCGGTGGAGTCTGAAACCGACAAAAAAATTTTGAGGTTAAATTTTTTTTGGCTACACCATGCAAAAACCGTTTCTTGATAAATGCTACGGTTTTTGCTCCAGAGGGGGGGGGCACCTAAAAAATAGTTACCGCTAAGTACGAAATTTGAAATCTCATGTGAAGCATTGAAACAAAATTTGAAATATCCTTCAAATATATATTCGAGTATACTCGAAAAAATACCAAAAAGTATCGATTTCTGGCAGATAAACTTTAACTATAGTTGTTTATATAAACCATGCTTTGGTGTGCGTCTATAAGGACAATATTGACAAAATATGATCAAATCCTACGTTTTTTGACGTTTCCCTATATGAGGACATATCCATTTCGATGCCCGGGTGCCTAAAAAATCTTTTTGCTTTAAAAAAAACGGAAGAGTATGGCATTGGAAAATATAATAAATCTGAATTTGAACAATTTTTTTTTAATAATACAATCAAAAAGACATATTTTTTGGACTTTCGGTTGTTTTCCACAGCTATTCGAAATCGCAAGTTTTTTTGAATACAAACATATGTATTTTGGTGATATAAAAATTTATGTGCGTTAAAAAAATGATATAGAAACCCAAATTACGTGTATAACTTATACCGAAAACTTTGCATTTCCAAATTTAAAAAGACTTTTTTTCAGTTATGGTGTCTTTAGCATGGACATTTTTTTAATTTGAAAATGACATAAAAAACGCAAAAAACACTTTTTTCTAATGTTTTCTCTACCAAACTTATTATGTAAGGTGGATTTTTTTAGGTGCCCCCTCTCCAGGAAAAATATTAACCGCTGAAATTTTTTTGGTTTCTGAGCTCTACCAGTTTACCGTTAATTCAGCAAAAATTACCGGTAATTTGTCTATTTTATAGGTAAAGAAGGTGCTCTTAACTACACCAGATGGTGTCTGGTGTTAAAACAGATATTACTAAAATTTTCCTCTGGCAAAGTGCTCATATAAAAAAGTGTCCTCTCATACCTGATACGAGTTTTCCTTGAGAAGAGGGGGCACCTAAAAAAAGCTACCTAAGTACAAGAAGTTTCCCTTTTTCGAATTTTACTAAAAATTGACAATAAAAATTTCTGCGAATTTTATGCAATTTTGTGAAAATTTTCCATGCTGAAGAAACCGCCGCTTTATATTTATCCGAACTATACTGTAAATCATAGGCTGTGATTGTGATGGTAACTGGTCAGCTTAAAACGGACGAGGATCCAGCACATTCATTTCATCATACTTTTATGCTCCGTCCCGCTGCTGGTGCTTTTGTAATCTCAAATGAAGTTTTTCGTTTAGCCCTGCACAATTAAACCCACGCAAAACAACGAACTTATATGTACGAAAAATAATTCCGGAAAAAAAGCGGAAATAGTGTATTCGAGTGTCTTCACTGAATTTGTTGCAATTTTCGCTTTTCGTTATTCCTGCCAAACTCCTTTTAGAGAAAATTTAGGAAATTGACCCTTGAAAGACAAAATCGTCCATCTGTTATTTTAGAATGATAAGGGCGGTTACTCAGTTTGTGCCTAGGAGGGAATTATCTAGCTCGGTATGCTTGCTCAAAGGGCCAAATGAAAGACTCAAAAGAAAAATGAGTCCAGAAATGTATTCAAAAATGGTACACACTGGAACAAAGAAAGCTTTTTATAGATCAAAAAGAGGAAAAGATCCATTTTGGGATAGGTACGAAATAAATATATTGAAATATCAAACATATACTGTCGTTGGTGTAGCCTCTCTGTAAGAAGAAAAATGGCTACAGACTAAAACCGTTGATGAAACTTTTTCTGCGTTCCAGTGGTAATCGCCACCAAAAACAACCATTCAAATCAATAATTTTTGTTTCGACCCTCTAGTGGTCAGAAATGAGTTCTAAAAACCCTCCTTTTCAGCACGAACTTGAATTTTGAGCATAATAAACTTATTTTTTCCGTGTTTTTATGATAATGGCCGTACTCACGAAAAAATTGCTAAATTACCTATACATACTTTTATGTAGGTATCAACTCTTTGAGCCTTCGGCACCCTCTATTTCATAGATTGTTTCAAATTATTATGGTTTTGAGCTATCAAAAAGAGTAAACGTTGAAAAATGTTTTGATTTTTACAATTTAAAATTCTAGATTAAAAAACAAATCCAACTTCGATTAAAAGTTTTTTCACAAAAAATGATATAAAACTGCCATCTGTATTTGTTTTGTGTTATACAAAAACTTTACCATTCAAATGCGAATTTAACTACAAAATAAAACAATTTGAATTTACATACAATGTAGGACCTACATTGTAGGTTTCTAAGAAAAAGTATAGGGGTGAGCCCTCACTGGTACAAACTATTTAACTGGTACATTTTTTTGGGTCGGTATTTGTACCAGTCGGGGAGCGAGAACTGTATTTCATATTATATTGTTCAACTTAAATTTTAGGCCTGGGCACCCAGCTGATGTAAAAAGAGAGTATTTATTTGAAGACAATAGAGGTCTGTCGAAATGGAATCGTGCAAAAGTAGCAATATTTCCACCAGAAGAACAAAAATATAAACAGTTTGATGTCATTGTCGGATATGTGCAACGACGAATTGCCAAGGACAGAATAGAGGTAATTTTTTATTTACATTGTTTATTAATTCTTAAGAAAACTTTAGTAACCTTAAGGGTTATGAAACCCCAACCACAACGCAACCAAAAAAAAGTATCGCACGCGCCTAGGAGCGTGAACGCATAACAGCGACTAACGAATCCGTGAAAGAAAAACTTAACTTCCAATTTCAGATTTATTTCGCTGGTATTATTCTTACCCTCTGTTAATAGCGACCATTTTTTTTACATAATTAACGGATAAATGTTATGTTTCTCTCGCAAGCATTTTGTTATCAAATTGATTCTATAAAACCGATTTTTTACAGAAAATAAAATTTTAATCCTCGAAATTTTCATGAAAAAAATCGAGAAATTAACTTTCACCATAAAAGCTCTGAAAACTGGATCAAAAACGTTTTTTTTACAGAAAAAACATTTTTATCTCAAAATTTTAAGGAAAACAAGAAAAAAAGGGTAGAGATAGTAATTCGTTCGATGTCACCATTAATTATGACCAAAAATTATCATTTTCTGGGTTTCGTCGTCAAATAGAAAAAAAAACCGCCTTATTTAACTTTCAAATCTATCGGGCCTTGGTGTTTTCGCAGTCCAAAAATTCAAACGCCAGTCCAAATCTTCTTTTTTCTCTGGTCGTCTCTTAATCGAAAATCATCGTTAAAAACGTTAAAACAAGAATAATCGGCTATATTACAAAAAATACGAGTTTTACAAATACGTAAAATTCTATTTCTGATCGACTCCAATCAAATTCGCGGCAAAAAGTATTTAAGAGTTTAACCCTACTTTTATAGGGCAAACTTCGCTAGAGGCATAAATCGGTGGCACTATAGAGGCCGAAAGAGGGCAATTATACCGGAATATTTCGCGATTTTTTTATCAGTAATTTCATGATTTTACTGTTTTGAACATACTCTTAATAAAATTTTCAATCAGTAAAAAAAAATAATGTCTAAAGAAATCAAAGTATGAAATGTCTGACTTTTTAAGAAAATTTAGGAAACGGGAACTTGAATGTGTCTTATGGTTATAAATAGTTTTATTAAAAAGAGATCATCTCGCTTGTCTTAAAGAGGTTAGTGCTTTCTTAAAAAGTATGATTTTGAATTATCAGGTAAATCCACCAACAAATCGGAGGGATAATCAAATCATTTTTGAAAAAAACCAAGGTCATTCACAATTGGTCGTAGGATTTTAGTCGTGATTATTTGGCAAAGCTAATGGTTTAAAACCATGATAAAACCAAAATTTTAATTTTTGCATCTTTTGGTGATTCACGGTAAGTTTTTCAGCTATTTTATAAAAGTTTAGCAACAAATTGTAGCATACTTTGGTTGAATACTTTTAAGAATTCGAGGGATTTTTTTTGGAAAAATGTCTTAAAATCAAAAGAAGAATTTGCAATTTAAAAACCAGCCAAGATTTTCAAAAAATGTCGAATCTCACGAAATCGAATTTCAAAATCTTTTGTCGAATCGATTGAAATTAAAAAATCAGCGAATGTATCGAATTTTCAAGAGCGTTTTTTGTATCTTTATGCAGGAATTATAAATTAAGGTTTATCACGGCTTTTCCAAAAAATCACATCTAAAATCCTACGATCTATATAAATAATAAACTCAAGGGTAATTTTCTTGGGCAATTTAATTTCATCATTGAATGATATTTTAAAAAAGTATTGTCCCCCCGGCGGGCCTGCCAGGGGCTCTGACGTATTTTAATTTCTATTGACAATTCAATTTCACCATTGAAAAATAATGTGTTGCTTTCCGCGGCGGGCCCTGCCGGGGACTGTCAGGCTATTAATTGTATTGCAAATTTAATTTCATCATTGAATAATATTTTTAAATGTATTGCCTCCTATGGTTATTGTTAAAAAATATGGTCGTTGTTCCTGCGGAACACAACCCTATTTTTACCCCTAACCTAGCCTTTCCCAAGAAACAGCTTTGCGTCGTTTTATACCGTGTACACTGGGACACGAGTTTACCTAACCCTAATTTTAACCTTTTCAAGATAGGATTGTATTTTTGTGTTCATAAAAACTATTGTGTAGACTGGGGCATGGCAAAACTTTTGTCAAAAAAAACTAGGTTGGTGCAAGAAGAATAGGGTTCCTACGGAACCGTAATATTCTCACCCCACCCTATTTTTTTTTCCCTGACAAAAGTTTTGCATTGTTTTGTACCGTGAAACTGGGGGTCAACTTAATTTGTTCCTATTATATATTGATTCAATGTTTTGATTATCCAGATGATCCCTCGTTCTCGGCCAAAGATTACGCCGATCCACGCACGATTATAAATCCGACGAAAAAGCAGGCAGCAGTGCCATTCTTTCTTCGGCCTTAAACGATCTATTGTCTTTTATTTTTCAAAAACCAATTCTGACGATGGAACCCCCTTTTAAAACCCAGAAATTTTGGTCAATTATATGTTCATATTTTTGTGTTATCCCCTGAATATTTTTTTGTCGGTCGTTTATCAATTTTTACTGGACTTTTTCTACATTAACCTCAAATGAAAAAATATCTAGCGACTGAAACCCCTTAAAACTGCTCATTTTTGGGCAGGCATACTACCTGATAAACTCTTGTGAGAACTTAGTCTTTCCCTGAGATATTTTTAAGCAGCTGCGCTGCTATCATGGTTGGGGTTACATACCCCGCCACTTAAGGTGGTTGTATCGGACTGTCTATATCGGGCAATCTTAACTTGTGAGCGATATAAAAAAAAGTTCCGGCCAAGCACCAGAGCCACAATTGTGGGCTACTTTGAATGGTTGTTCACAGAAAGCTTAGGCAGTTGAATTTTAATTTTGTCTGCATAAGGAAGTGGAAAGGTCATATTTTTGCATTCGACATTTCATATTCTAGAATTTTAATTTTGAAGTTCTAGAAAAACTAGTGAAGAAAAGCAAGGTGTACCAATATCAACGTGCGATACACGGTCACAGTTGTCTCTAAATTTTTATCTTCTGTCGACAACCAGCACAAGATCTGGCTACGCCATAGTTTTGTCCGCTTTGTCTTTATATCTCATAATCAAAAGTAATTTTTTAAATAAGTCAAAAATTTTGATTTGGAAAAATCATGATTTTGATGAAAAATGTTTATTTTTCCCTATAACAAGCAGATAATGGCTTTTTTTCTATATTTTCGAGTAAATATGGCAATGAAGTACAACTGTGGACAATGTTTGATTGGTTAAATTCACTTTATAATATAAATTTTTCTCATGTGATACTTGAAGTTGAAAATTTAGATATTTCACTTCTAAAGAAAAATGGTCTGCTCGTAAGATACCAATAAATTTTATTTCAACTGTTAGTGCAATGCACAAAAGGCTTTCCTAAAAAACTGGCTAATCTTCACATTATGATTTGGTAATGTCCAGTTCGAAATAATTTTTACGGGAAGTGAAACATAGGGCTCAAAATCCTGATAATTCAACTCCCCGTAATGCCGGAGACAAAAAACATTCGAAAAAAAATCAATTATTTTCTTGACCGAAATATAAATTCTTTATAATGTATTTGAAACAAAAGATTCTCGATGCCAGTTTTTTGTGTCTTTTTCGATGATTTTAGGTATTCTAGAGCCACAATTGTGCTCTGTGCTCACGAAGGGTTTAAAAGTGAAAAGAAGCTTGTTATAACTAAGTTATATTAGACAAAAAAAATTTTTGGAAAAAAAATCTTCACAAATTTTTTCTGAGTGTTTGAACATCGAGAAAATGTTTTGCTCTCTATAGCGCTCCGGAACGGCTCATAATTGGACCATAGTTTATAAATACCTTGCGTTCCGGCTCTATTGCCTCCTGCCGATCCAAAAAACTGATACTTAAATTTTTTTGGTGCTACTTAAACTGATACGATGACGCTTGAGGCAAACAATAATTTTCAAACTGTGAACTCCACGGTTAAAGAATGAATCTAAACAAAAAACGTAATGCATTTTGCATACATGTTCAGGAAGAACCTCTGTTTAATGTGAAAATAGTCTCTTAGGGTACTTTTTGTTGTGAGTATTATTTTTCGTAATTTGAGATCTAAATCCTATTCTAGAATCTTAAGGGGGTGCGTCGTACTCTTTTTAGTGTTACTTTGGAGGTGTAACAATAGGCACGACTCTGCTTATGGAACAATCAAAAATCATAAATGAATTGAAACAAAAAATCCCAAAAACAGTTCAAATTTTAAATTTTTTGAGAATTTTTTCTTTCAGAAGATTACTCACAGTATTTTTTTGGAATATAAAAAAGCTGGTAAGGCGGGAATTTTTTTTAGATGAAGTGGGACTACTGTAGCCTTTTCTCGGAGAATGGCTTGAACGGATTCTCAAAACTTTCAAAAGGTAAGTCAGAAGGGAAAAGGATTTCGGGATTCACCCGAAAAATCTTTTTGTGTTCGTCCGCCGAATATCCGGTTTTGACCCGGAAAAAAACCGTCAAATCTTAAATTGTCGGTTTCTCGTCCCTGGCTTATGATATGAGTATATTTTTTTTTACCCTTCCGGCTTCAACTTTTTTTGTGAAATTTTTTTTGAGGTCACATTTTGTAATATGACCCAAAAACCGGTCACATTTGAAAAAGACCCGCATGGGGTGATATTCACAACTGGCAATGGAAGGAAATTTTATGAAGATTCGAAAATATAATTTTTTTTTTCTGATGTAATATGAACCCCGTTATCAACAAAACTAGGTTTTAATCAAAAGCATTAAGATGGTTTTCACTGGTTATATTAATTTATGATTAGGTCAAATAACTTATCATTTACACATTTTTATTCAAATTTTCTAAAGCTTAAAAAATGCTGGTGTCAAATTTTGTAATATGACCCATTTGGGGTCAATCTTGAAAATGTCCATATTGGGCCATTGGGAAAAAACGCGAAAATTTCGAATTTTTTTTTTGATTTGGAATCGTTATAAATTGTGGAACATCCGGAAGCAATCTGGTGCAATTCTGATTGCCCCTAAATCTTTAATAAAAAAATCAGACCCTACCCTTTAAGGGGGTGGTGTTCGTGATTCCTGACATTTTGAAGGCTTGGGTACGGCTAAAACTGATGACGGTAACACACATTTCTCATCAAACACTATGAAAGATTTATCCTTGATCTCACGATTCCATATGTCAGTTCAGTACCACTGTCCCACCAACCATCTGGTTAACCGCGGTTAACACGAGAGATTTGGTGAGAAATCCGGAAAATTGTCTGAATTTTAGTGGAATGTAGCTATTTTTTTTCGATTTTTTTGCCTCAGGGGGTCAGGCAATCCGGTTGAATATGCGAATGGTGTTTTTTTCGACGTTTTGATAACAAGGCTTTTTCTGTCGGACATCTCCAGAAACGTCATTTTCGGAATAATTAACAACCCGAGGGTTGGTTTAACATCGGAATGGGAGTACTTTTTCGAATTTTCGGCCTGAATGACACAAAAGTGGCGCGAAATCGAAAATTTTTTGAACATAAAAGTGAGAACTTCGAAAATTCTAGAGTGCCAACCAAAGATCTTGTATACGATTTGCTGGAAAGATATTAGCAACTATGGTCTCATTTTCAACACAACAAGTGGCTAGAGAGAAAAACGAAATATTTATAAGAAAAACTTCTTTTTTCTAGAATCAGTTGTGGGTTGAAATGAAGACCATAGTGCTAATATCGGTTTTCCAAGGCAAATCGTATACAAGCGAATGCTTTTGGTTGCACTTAGATTTTCTAATTCTCACTTTTTATGTTCAAAATTTTTCGATTCTCGGGCGCACTTTTTTGTCGAATCCAAGGCCGAAATTCAGAAACAAGTATACTTCCATTCGATGTTTCTCAAAACACGATGTCCACAAAGAAAAACGCTTGTATCAAACGACTCGAAACACGCATTTTCAGCCTATTTGACAGATTGCTGACTCCTGAGGCAAACATCGGACATAATAGCTCCTATTGCACTAAAATTCAGACAATTTTCCCGGATTTCACCAAATCTCAAAACTTTCGGATATAAGCTCTAGGATCCCTTGTTTCTTTGAAAAAAGCTGAGGGACTCGTGTTTAACCGGCGGTTACACAGATGGTTTGGTGAAGAAGTGGTACGACTGTCCTAATGGAATCGTGAGAATCAAAATAGTCTTTTCATATTGGTATTGATGAGAAATGTTGTAACAACCCGTCATCAGTTTAGGGCCGTACCACGCCTTGAAAATGTCAGGAGAATCACGAAACAACCACCCCCTTAATGGGGGTATCTGATATTTTTATGGAAGACTTCAGGGGCAATCAGAATGCACCAAGATTGCTTCGGGATGTCAGACATAAAGCTATTTCGATCAAAATCCAAAAAAAAATTCGAAATTATTCGCGTTTTTTCGATTTTTTTTTCCCAAATGGCCCAATATAAGACATTTAAATTTTGAGCCCCAAATGGTGGTCATATTACAATTTGACACCAGCATTTTTAAGCTTTTAAAATTTTGAATAAAAATGTGTTAAATGATATTATTTGAAACTCATCCATAAAATTTATAAACAGTGAAAACCAGATCTTAATGGCTTTAAAAACCTAGTTTTGTTGAAACGGGGTCATATTACATCAAGAAATAATTTTTATATTTTCGGAATCTTCATAAACATTTCCTTCATAATGACATGTATATGACCCATGCGGGTCATTTTTCAAATTTGACCTTTTTTGGGGTCATATTTACAAAAGAACCTCAAAAAAAATTTCACCAAAGATTTTGAAGCCGAATGGTAAAAAAAATTAGACCTCTATCATTAACCAGGGACCGATTTGCCTCCCGAAACCGACAATTTAAGATTTGACCGATTTTTCCGGTAAACCGGATATCTGGCGGAACACAAAAATAACTTTTGGGTGAACTCCGAATCTTTCCTCTGACTACCTTTGAAATTTGAGAATCCGTCAAGCCATCTCCGAGAAAAAGGTACATTAGTCACTTTGGATCTAAAAAAAAAAATTCCGCTACCGCAGATTTTCTTCTCGGCAAATCACCAAGCTTTAAATTTGATCGGTTTAAAAAATGCATTTTCTATAGAATGTGGAACCCAAAATTTCAAAAACCTAATTCGCGCTTAAAATGGACCGAAACATGTGTTCTCCTTCTTTCTCAAATTTATAAACTGCATTCCTGAAATTTAACCTAGGAGGAGTAGGAAATTGAACAGCAAAAACTTAAAATAGGGCGGTTTTGGCATTTCTAAAGAAAATACTGGTCCCGAAATTTAAAATTCTAATTCCTCCTTAAATCGAGCAATTTGTTTCGCCTGTGTTCAATGGCCAAATTTTGAGTGGAATCGTAAGTGAGCTCTGGAGGAGTAGCAAATGAAATTTAATTGGGTGTTCTAGAACTCGCTTGCAAATGGTGGGCACCAGGGTTGGCGCAAACTTCTTAATGATAGATTATTTTTGTAGGAACAAGGATAGATCTACCATGTTGCAATTCACAAAAGTTTTCAAGCATCTTTTGTATTCTGGTAATTGAGTCATAAAAGTAACATTTTTGTGAACCGGCTACCCCTTAAATACAATAAATTGATTTTTGCAACGCAAATCCGATATTCTAGAACTAAGTTATTCGAAGTAATAAACTTTTTTTTTTGCTTGCATCGATTTTTCATCGTGCTGGATGGTCGGATGGCCCAAGAAAAATAATACTCGAATTTGGGAGACCGTGTTGAAAATAACTACTACAGACACCCACAATCCCCTTAAGGGGGTCGGTGCATTTGACAGAATTTCGCAAACTTTTTCAATTTTTTTTTTCGTCTTGATGGGAAATGTTTGCCACTTTCAAATCTTTCGAAATAAAAACTTTTTAACCACTTTTCAGCTTACTTTGTATAATCTAATTTTTCAGATTGAATATTTTTACTTTATAAATCGTCTTTTGAAAAAACACGCGTTTGCTATCGAAGGTGTTCTAAATTACAGCAAAATTTAATTTCCTTTTTTTATTGATTAGAAGCCCTTCCAAACGGTCGTGTCGACATTGAAAATTTATTTATTTTAATTTCATACGATTGTTTAGTCACAATCTAAAATTTTAAATTTTTGAAAACGACGAAAAAAACGAATTTAGCACGAAATGG
>SCLH01000341.1:157219-195793 GCA_004367855.1 Oikopleura vanhoeffeni
ACTAGACACGTGACCGACCTCAAATTTCGGCCCGCTGGACTCATTTTTTATGTTTAACAAACGAACAATTTTTTTTTTCAAAATTCGAAAATTTCCTCAAAAGAGTGTTCCCTATTTTTGAAATCAACCATTACAAAGAATTTTGCAAGGGTGTCAAAAAAATAACTTATTTTTTTTTTGGAAATTTTGTTCAAATATTACGGAGGGTTGATTTTTTGAGATTTTTTTCCAATATTTTACTTCTACAAAATTAAATGCGACCTATTGCGTCAATTAAAATTTGAAAATAGTCAGTTTTTAGGAGAGTGTTTTGCCCATGGTTGACACTCAAAACAAAGATTAATTAGTAAACAGGAACAGATATTTTTTTCAAAAGTGATATTTAAAAATTTCCAATTTTAAGTATTTCACGAAAATATTTTTATTATTAAAAAATTAATTCGAGCAATTAAATATTGCCCACAGAGTCACTTCATTAATGACTAAAGTATATCGACCCAGAATAATATCAGAAGTGTACTATCAGAAGTGTGATTTTTTCATCAATATTTTAGACCTATTTAGAAATAATTTTTGATTGATTATATATAGACTGAATCAGAAAAAAAGATCACATAGGTCAGATCCTTGTGCATCGATTTCGATAGCAAAATAATTTGTGAACACCACTGTGTGGCCATTTTAAAGACTTTTTTTGTTGATTAAAAATAANACAATTTCAGACTTCAAAATCTATCTCCTCCTAGGATATATTTGCAAAATAGCTCAAATTTTAATCAAGTATTCCTAAGAACAATTGTAAAAGACTCTCACGGGCTTTTTTGCAATTTCCAGCTAAAACTCGAAATATGATTTTTTTGGTCATTTTCCAAAAAATTTCCGAAAAAAAAAGTGCTTCGATTTTTTCTAAAGTAGGCTCAAAAGAAAGCCAGTGAAACACTGATGAGAAAGTTGGCTTACGTCAAGTCGATATTTTGAAGTTTTAGTGGTCAAATTTGAGCAAACGTTATTTTTTAACTTCATCTTTTAAAAAATACTTGGAAAAAAATGCGAAATTTTCGACCCCGTATCAATTTGGAGCATTTTTAATGCCTCTAAGGCCTTCATTAAATCAGAGTCGTATACCCCCTTAAGGTGGTTGTATCGACTGTCTATATCGGGCAATCTTAAAGTGAAAGAGAGCTAATTTTTCGATTTTGAAGTCAAGTAGGCTTGTTATAACTTAAGTTATATTAGACAAAAAATTTGGAAAAAAAAATTTCACAAATTTTTTCTGAGTGTTGAACATGATAAAATGTTTTGCTCTCTAGCGCTCGAACGGCTCATAATTGGACCATAGTTTATAATACCATTTCCAAAAAACTGATACTTACAATTTTTTTGGTGCTACTTACAACTTGATACGATGACCTTGAGGTCAAAAAATAATTTTCAAACCGTACTCCACCGAGTTAAGAAATGAATATCAAAAAAAACGTATGCCATTTTTGCATAATTGTCAGGAGAACCCATTGTTAATGTGAAAATAGTATTTAGGGTAACTTTTTGTTGTGAGTATTATTTTTCGTAATTTGAGACTATCCTATGTCTAGAATCTTCAGGGGGTAGCGGTCGTACTCTTTTTAGTGTACTTTGAGGTGTACAAATAGCACGACTCTGCTAGGGAACACTCAAAAAGCATAAATGAATTGAAAAAAAAATCCCAAAAAAAGTTCGAAATTTTAATTTTTTGAGAATTTTTCTTCAGAAGATTACTCAAGTAATTTTTTGAATATCAAAAAGCTGTAAGCAGATTTTCTTCTCGGCATCACCCAAGCTTTAATTTGATCCGGTTTACAAAAATGCGATTTTCTAGAATTGAACACAAAATTTCAAAAACCTAATTCCGCTTAAATGACCGAAACATGTTTCTCCTTCTTTTCTCAAATTTATACTGCATTCTGAAATTTAACCTAGGAGGAGTACGAAATTGAACAGCAAAAACCTTAAAATTAGGCGGTTTTGGGCAGTTCTAGAAAATACTGGTCCGAAATTTAAAATTCTAATTCTCCTTAAATACGAGCAATATTGTTTCCGTGGTTCATGCCAAATTTGAGTGGAATCGTATGTGAGCTCTAGGAGGAGTAGAAATTTGAAATTTTAATTTGGTGTTCTAGAACTCGCTGCATGGTGGTCACCAGGGTTGGCCAAAAATTATTATGATAGATTATTTTTGTAGGACAAGGATAGATCTACCATATGGCAATTCACAAAAGTTTTCAAGCAATTTTGTATTCTGGTAAATTGGAGTATAAAAGTACATTTTTGTGACCGCTACCCCCTTAAATAAATAAATTATTTTTGCAAGCAAATCCGATATTCTAGAAATAATACTTTGAAGCAAACTCCGATTTCTAGAATAGTTATTCCGATAGTATAGACTTTTTTTTTGCTTGCAATCGATTTCTCATGTGCTGGATGGTCGGCATGCAGAAAAAATAATACGTTGAACCGTGGTGAAAAATAACTACTACACCCCAATCCCTTAGGGGGTCGGTGAGTTACAATTTCGCACTTTTTCAATTTTTCTTTCTTTGATGGGAACTTTTGCCACTCAAAATTTTCGAATAAAAAACTCTTTACCACTTTTCAGCTACTTTGTATAATCTGAACTTTCTTCGAGTTTGATTATTTTTACTTTATAAATTCGTTTTTGAAAAACACGCGTTTTGCTACTCAAGTGTCTAACTTACAAGCAAATTTTAATTTCCTTTTTTTATTGATTATAAGCCCTAAAAAACGGTCCTGCTCGACCATTGAACGAATTTTTTATTTTTTAATGTTCATACGACTTTTTTATCACAATCTAAAATTTGAAATTTTTGAAATAAAGCACGAAAAAAAAACGAAAATTTTTAGCACCGAAATGGTCGACAGAGTCGGCTTACCCAATTGGCGCAATCTCGGTGAATAAAAAATGAGACTATTTGAATTAAGTTTACACAGTAGCCATTCTCTCATATTTATCGCCAATGATTCCAGAAATGAGTTTGAAAAATTTTGAACCAGAATGAGGAAAATTTTCCAACATGTTCGACCAAAAATTCAAAGAAGATGTCATTCTGAGTTTTTCAATAGCCATATAAAATATATGTGTACCTACGCAAAAGTTAAAGTAGCCATTTTGAAGAGTTTTTTTCGTTGATTTAGAAACAAATAATGCAAAAAATATTTGGAACAAAAAATACGGATTTTTTTATAATGTTAACCAAAAATCACCGCATGCGCAACCCTGATTGGCTATATTCTGTTGGCTAAAAACTGGGCAAAAATTCCTCAGAGTAAAATTTGATATCAGAATGATTGCGATGGGAGCCAGCGGTTGGGCAGATGTGTCGAACAAAACTGCTAAACAGTGAATTTGTCGATCTGTAGAAGTGACAAAGCCGAAAATACAGTAGTGGTACGAAGATGAATTGCTGTGGAGTGTCAGCACGTGGACCAAGAATTGGTGGAGAAATGCTCGTTGTTAAAAAACCCAGGGAACAATACAGTCTGATTGGATGAGGGGGTGATACTATCCGGAAGCACAACGCACGAAAAAGGTGCGAGTATACACGCGACAAGTGCAGCAAAGAAAGTTATAAGGCAAATGTCGAATAGCAAAGATGCTGCACGGGAACTAGTACCGATTGAGTCTGAGGGGGCTGATAACACGGTGAGAGATTGGTAAGAAAAGGTCGGCAGGAAGGGAGAGTTCGTCGCGCAAAATAACATATGAATTGGAATGGGTGTGTGCTGGCAACGGAAAAGACGGCAGCATCATCGCAGCTGGCAATGAAAGACATCTTTGCCAGGCGAAAAAAAGTCGAACCGAAAAAGGGAAAGTTGAGGAAAGCAGATGTATCCCGGAGGCCGAAAAAGCATCAAGAGGCGTGAAGAGGTGTGTGATTACGGAGATGATGTCACTAAAATTCAAGCACGTGGTGATGATAAAGAACACTAAGACCGAACGACGCAGAGAACCATTCACGCAGGAGCCTGCAGGTGTTAAATTTGTAAAGGAGGTGGGTGAAGACAAGCAGAGCTGTGAGCGATTACGTAAGAAATACTGGGCGGGCAGAAGACATAAGGCGCAAAGGTCACAACGCTGTAGTATAAAAGGGGAGTGTGGGACTAAACATAATATTTGAGCAAAAAAGACGCCAGAAGAAGTGTAAACGTAAACCTACTACTATAATTGACTCAAATGCCTCTAATAGCATTTAATAGGTCTAGCATGTTATAATCTTGTGGTCACAGAAGAGCCGCGCAGTGCGCGGCGACAGTGAAGAAAGCACAGTTACAAGTAGTAGAATGGAGAAATAGGGCGCTAGGAGAGAAGAGACTAGTTAAGATTTGCGATAGGAACAGAATGTGTGAGAAATAGGGAACTAAAGCAAAACATGTTGCAGGAGAACAAAAAAACACTGAGGAAGAAGAGAGCAGGCAAAAAGAATAAATTACAAACAGAATTGTTATGACACGGCGCGGCTCACAGAAGGAAGGATTGTCCGAGGTTGTAGTACGCGAGGAGGGAGGGGCGGTGTCAAAGACAACCAAAAAAGGGCGTTGATGTGGCGTCCGAGACCAGAGATCGTTTAAGAGGGCGACAGGTGAAACAAAAGTGTATATATACGAACATCCACATAGAGTGGGAACAATCCTGAAGAGCAACAAAAGAAAAGAGGACGGATTGTTTGCACAAAGTCGAGAAGACTCAAGTACGACGGGAAGAGTTTTGAGTCACTAGATCCTAATGATACAGCAAAATTTCTGCCTTCGGCAGTTCTGCCTCTTCGGGACAAGGTGTAGGGGCAGCGCGGAATGTCAAAAGCCTTTTGCGGAATCTCTGACATGAGGCCAAACTGTGGAGATTGGCTCTAAAAAGGGGATGGCCGATTCGGCCGGGGTGTACTGGTGGAAACGGGCCTCCGACCAGCCAAAGAGATGAAGCAAAAAAATCGTCCTGTCCGCAGTGTAAACTAATGAAGAAAGTGAAGACAAGAAGAAGTACGAATCTATCAGGAACAGCAGTAAGACAAATGCATCACGGATGGCAAGAGAGGACAAAGACCTTGGAGGTTTCGCCCATATGAGACTTGCTCGCGAGCTCTCTCTCTCTTTCATTTATTGGTGTGGGCTGGCTTCAATCGTCTCGAGGGGGACAGGGCGAGTGTTTAAATATGAAATGAATCTGAAATATATGATCTTAGGCCAAAATTTAGTATAGCTGAAGAGCAGTAATGTGTCAAGACAATTTGGGAGTGCCTCAGGTGCATAGGAAAAGGTGTATTGTGGGCTCGAGTCTCAACAAGGACGTAAATTTAGCACATGGATGCAGTCGTTCGAAACTGCACCGATAACTTAACAAAATGCGTGACAAGGGGGAAGACAGGGGCCGCAACACAAAAAAGGACAACGCAAACGGTTGTGATAAAGTGTGGATGCAATATGTGGCAAAAAACACCCTAGGAGTGAAGATTTATATCTCTACGGAAATAATTTTGGCATTCGATGCTAAGTGACTGTTGGAGGGGAGAGGCGAGGCAGAACGAGCGCGGAGGGAAGCGGGTCGGGGTAGACTTTTGATATGGTCGGCAGCGGGGCGCTCATCTTGTGATGACAAAGTTTTAGAACACGCGAGGAAAGAAATAGGGCTAATACAAAAGCTTATGAGGATATTTTCACAGGTACTAGGAGGAGGGATGCAAAAGCACGTTGATTAATGGGATTTTGGCATGCAATTTTTGAGAGCTCCCTGAGATAGAGTCAAGGCAAAGAAAAGACCAAGAATTAGCGCATATTACAACAGTATTCAAGACCCGGGCGGAGTGAGGTGGTCGCGCATAGTCTAATATTATATGAAGTCCCTTTAATAGGATGGAGCAAAGATGAGATAAAATAAGTTGATGAGTTCATTAATTCGGCTGGGTAGTAAGACTAGACAGGGTTGGACCAAAAAAGGCGGGACATCACATACAATAGGTTGGGACTGAGTATGTGGAAATTGATTAATAATTCAACACATGAACTCAAGATCAGAAACAAACTTTAAGGTCTATGGGTATGCATTCTTCAGATAAAGAATTCGCAAGGGTCCAAGCAGCAATATTTTTTTGCTGTGTTAGATGCGCAGACATAAAACACGGTATGATTCCACGCAGTACGCTAATGATGGAACCAATGGTGTTTTGATGTGCGGCGGCAAATAATGAAAACCAACGCAAAACACTGATGCATGAGACATTAGAAAGTTCCTCGACGAATCGATGTCGCCGTAGGGCTAGGCTGCAGGAAAAAATGTCCTAGACCAAAGAATATCGATTGATTGTTTGAAGACATGGAGAAACAAGGATCGGAGTGAACAACACATTGCAATGTATTGCTGAATCGATTGAAACGCGTGGCAAAATAGGGATTAAGAGGCAGGTATAAAGGTTATGGATAGCTGTGAGCCAAGCTTATACTCGAACTCGAAGATAGAAAATCGGCAAGCATATCAGAGAACTTTCGTTGGGGGATACTTTGTAATGTTGCGAACGTCGGGGCAGACATTACATGGAGGTTTTGATTCAAACAATTAAACCGGTTTCGTTGAGTCCATTGGTGTAACCAGCAATGTGATAAGAGTGGTTAGCTCCCTTAGGCGAAAAAAGAATGAGGCTTCGATGGATGGCACCATACAGCGAAGCGAATTCGTCTGACAGAAGTGAGAGTTTAAGAGTCGGGGCAAACAAATGGTGCACAAAAAGCGATTAGGCACGAAGTTTAACGTCGGAAAGGGGGGGGAATATGCGTAAGCAAGGAAAAAAGAGGAGGTCAACAAATTGCCTGAACAAAATATCCTATTCATTGCACACACATTTTGCTTCTATGGTTGCTCTAATAGCATGGTCGTGTCAAAACTAATTTGTGTACCAAGTCTTGCAAGACCGCTCTTGTATTGTGACAGGTCTCAACAAAAGGAGAAGCGTAGATTAAAAGAAAAAAAAAGTTATGGTCCGCACTCACTCAGAAAGTATGATGCACCAAACTGTGGCAATGAAGGTACAGTTTGATCGCTGCTCAGACACGCTCTGGTACTTATATGAGCCACTATGTAATGCGTGTTAGGACGACAGCGGCTCCTCTTAAACAGAGAACGAGGGATAATCACTCAGATATCCATGTTTTCAAACGAATCCTGCCGCGGGTAGATATCATATGAGGATCTCGCTCAGGCCATGGAGACTTGAACAGATGGGGTTACCAAACACAAAAAGGCGAGCAACCGAACCCCCTTAGAAAGGAAGATACGGTCATCAGAGACAGGACAATAACATCAATCAAATTTTTGTTCTGTGAGACACGGGGATTTCGCGTTAGGCTCTATTGGAAGCCGCGGACCAGAAAGAACCACACGCAGAGTTATCTGTCAGGGGACAGCAAGAAAGAGACTCAGAATTTATGGCAGTGAAAATTTGTGTAGAAGAACTTGTGCTCAACAGGGAAACGCTCAGTAACACAAGAAAGACGTGGAATTAAAAGAATGGAGAAAATGAAGAAAAATTGAAAGAGCGACGTGTCAGGTTAACAAATGGAGACGTAGATAGTATAGGTTTAAAGAAGCTTTTTAAAAGCGTAAAGAGTCCGCGAACGTTCAAGCGTAGGAAATATAGCCTGGATGCTCACAAGAAGCTGTCACGTGGTGTGGGAAAATCGTGGCAGAAGAGCCTGGACCCGGCGAAAAAAGTATAGGGGTATCGTGCAAAAGTTTAAGCATACGGGAAAAAGAGGATGAGTAATGGGTTGTGGCGACGGAATATACGAACATTAAAAACTCTGTGCTGACGATTATGGCGGGGAGAAAAGAGAAGAAATAACGCACTATGAAGGGAGGCAGAAATGCTGACAAAAGAGGTAGGGATCTACAGTCGCGTTGCGAGACCCAAGCTGCGCCCGTATACGAAAAGGGGATGGAGTCCGTTTGGAAGCAAGAATGAGCCGAGGCCCGTACATGATTATAACACAAGAAGTGTTCTCAAGCAAAATTAATTATGGAGGCGCTAATCTCTATTGCCTTTTGTTCTTGAGAAAATATGGAATAATGCGAATGTACCAAGCAGGTGGTGTAGTACCTGCAGTGCTCTTGCTAACTTTGGTCTCGAAATAAAAATAGAGACTAGGGACCAGCAACGGCGTTCGTGTATGATGAGTCTCGAACACAAAAAAGAGTTTACGTCATAGAAAAACTATATCGAAAAATCTCTCAATTTATTGTATAAGTGCTCGCGAGTATATTTAAACACGATTAACAACGAAGAGAGACGAAGTCGAAACGCAGATTATAGGAACAAAAACACTAATCCACAAGCATATGGTGAGTTCGAGAACAAAACGGCTCTTCGCTGACGACATTCGGGGGGTCTCATGAGGAGCTTTGATGGCGGACGAATAGTGCTATGAACTAAATTCCATAAACACGACATGGGAGGAGATGCAGGTATAATCGCTAAGGATGTGAGATCACACGCCATAAAAGCAACCAGAGGTACAACCAAAATACGCTAGTGTACTAGGGGTGGCCGCATATTTTATGGTGGAACTTAATGGAGTTGTCAAGTAATTCAAAGAGACGCGATTTTCAAAAAAAGAAGACGTCAAACTTTGGTGTTTCTGCTTACGTTCATTGGTGGGACGGTTTGTATTGTGTGGGTGACAAACTGGCAACGAGATCACCTTCGTGCACTCTCGCCGTTTTAAAAAGACATCGATGCGTCTATGCCTCAAAATAGAAGATTGCGGAGGTCGCAGAGCAAAGACAAGGACACGAGGCGAAAAAAGCAGAGTTTAACGAATGAAAGCGAGAGAAAAGCAGACCAGGGCAGGGGTGCAGCATAAACTACAGGAAGAAGACCGCATGTGGGAAAACCATACTTTCAATCAGGGGACGAGCAAATTAACAGAGGTGGCGCAAAAAACTGAAATAGTGAAAATCATGCATGATCAATGTTGCGCATAGTGACACTTACTGAAGCGACACAAAAATGAGGGACAACCAAGACGGCACGAAAAATAGCGCAGATGGGAAAAACTTCCAAAATGGTGAAAAGATGAATATGCGAGGGGGAAGACAACAGGTGATGTAACGAGTATACCGGGGTGCAGCGCACGGGAATCCGTAAAATGATAGAGCATGTTGATCACCAGGAAGAGCAACTGCCAGCAAGCCCACGGAACGAGAGTGCGCGAGCAGTGGCCAGTAGGAAATGGTAGAAAGCGCATCTAAAGAAAAGAAAAACGTAGGTGGTGAATGGATAAAAGAAAAATGGTTGAACAATGGTGAAGGACAAAAACGGCTGCACGTAACAGAAAAGCAGGGTGAGCAAGTAAAAGAAAGAAGGGGTGAACGGAGAGTAGCAGAGAAAAAAAACGCGCGAAAAAAAAGGCAGGCCGAGGAAGAGGGAGGCCGAAAAAATCAGACGAAACTCTCAACAGCAGCAGTAGGGTCCCGACGGATGAGGCGATCAAAGACCAAAAGAGTAGTGGGGCTGAGTGAGTGGGGTGGGCAAAGAGAAGGAACAAGAAAGGGGAGGTAAACGGAACAAACGTGCAGCCGGGGAAGGAAAGCAATGGGCGACAGAATGGCGGGAGAAAAGGGGCCCGACCAAAAGGAGGGAGTTGGGGGGGGTAAAAAAGGCAGGAGGGAAAGAAACGGAAACAGGGGGAAGGCGCCAAGCGAGTGAACCAGGAAAGAGGCTCAGGCGGGCAGACACCGGAACGGCCTAGAGACAGGGCGAGCAAGGGAAAAGAACAAGCGGAGAGGGTACAAGGGCAAAAACGACGCTGCCAGAAGGACCTAAGACGAAGCGGGAAAAACAAAGAGCGGCGGCGGCACGAGAGCAAGCGAGCCAAAAGCAAGCAACGAGAGGAGCTAAGCACCACAAGCGCGGAAGGAAGTCCGGGGAAAAAGAGGACAGGGGAAAGTGAACCGAGAGGGAGAGGAGCGTAAAGGAACAGAAAAGCGACAGGGTGAACAGAAGGAAGGAGAGAAGGAGGAGGAAAACGTGCGAAGAAAGCAAGCGAGACAGGACGGCCGGCGGGGGACGAAGGTGAGAGCAAAAAGGGAAAATCGGCGCAAGAACGCGGTCCGTTGCAGGCAACACGCAAAGAGCACAAAGGCGGAAAAAACACAAAAAAGAAAAAAGAGGCCAGCAGGATGGTAGGTGGGGGGCAAGAGGACGAAATGGGAGAGGGGGCCTGGGCAAACAAAAATATATTATAACGCAGAGAGAATAGCTGTCCAGTTAATCGTTTATCCATGTCAGGGGACGACGGTTTGGCAGTGTGGCAAAATGACGGAGCGCATCCGCGCGCGCTCTTTTATGTGATCGAATTGCTTAGATAAAAGAGGCGAAATTTTTGTTCAAATATAATTCAAGGAGAAGGAGGGCAGAGTAATGGCCTATAGATGGTCAGAAACAGACTATTAGGGATCGCATTTGAAGTCGAAGGCGGAAAAATTGTACAGGATTGAAAAACCCAAGTTTTTGCTCTAAAATGCGCGACGACCACGCCTGATAAAATAGGGCAAGCTGTGTTTGTGATTTCTGAACAGACGTGTAAGAACAAGTCTCAAACTGCAGCTCAAAGACTTCCTGACGCCGAGAAGGACTGTCTACAAGCAAAAATGTCGATTTGCTATCGTCTAGTCAGGCTCAAATTCCAAAGACTTTCTCGCGGAGTTTCTATATTGATATCTTTCAGGAAATGATAAAGAGAACTGAAGGGAGCTCTTACGAATGGACATCGTGGGGATACCGTTCATACTCACGAAATCCCGGCACTTCCACGAAAATAAAATTTCAGATAATGGCATGTGTTGTGAAGAAATATGAAGGAGCTACCGATTTGTCAGTACTAGCCTACGTCACGGTCTACCCACGATGTGCACATATATGGGGCAGTACAGACGGAGGAGAAACAATGAGTGGGGGTAAGACCAACGCAAAGACAAGACACCCGCAGAGAATATAGAGCATAAAAATCGAACAGCTCTCATTCCAGACCCTAAGCGACGATAGTTATAATTGGAAAAGAACAATTTAGACGGTTGGGGTATCATAAGGTGCGCGCGCACTCAACAAACGCGTGTTGAGAAGCGGTAAGTTTAAAACGTCTCTCACGAAGAGGAGTATACATCTGATGAGTTGAGCTCAAATACTATGCTGCATAGTGGCCCGAATCTATTTTTAGAGATTTCAGCGATGTTGATCATTTATCCAATACGAAAAGGACCATGGAGTCTCCGATATAACAGACGGCCCGATTAGGAGGTACTACAAAATCTCTTCACTGCGGTCCTTCAAACTGGAAGTAATAGTCTTTATGTAGACGGAGTTCAGAGTGTAAATAGACGTAGTCTCCTTGACGAGGTAGATACAGAAATAAAGACTCGAGATTTAAGAAGGTAGGATCATGTGTTGGCTGACGGGTATTTTGGTCTAGATTTCCCTGCAAGAATATCCCTAGTACGCACTATGAGTATGTATAAAGATGAAAGCGGGAGGGACAGACCGAGGATGAGGAAGGTTCCTGAAGAAAAAATGTTTCTGATCGGAACACAGTGCCAGCCGAAGATAATAAAGCCATGTGAGAGGTGTCACTGAGATCCAAAGGAAAGGGAACATCTGCTTACAGCTGAGGAGTCGAAAATGTTGAGGAGATGCAACCAAATACCAGCGCTCGACAATATACCGATAATTAGGTTTAAAACATGTTTGCTAAAAAATGTAATGTAGAATTTCATAAGAATAGAAATGTAAGAGGAGCTAATTCGATCATGAGCTAATATTTAAGTCCTCACTGACATACGGTTATCTCGGGCACCGGAGGTCATATTGGCACCGCTCGCAAGGCTCATTGGGGAAGTGATGGAGTGCTAAGGAGATGGAAACTAGCCAGGCGGGACGGAGAACGGGGCGCGTAAGAGGGGAAATGACTATTTATCGGGCGGGAACTCTCATAGGACAAAATTCTAGAATTATTGTTCTGGAATCATGTTTGGAAGAAGAATAAATTGCCACCCATACAGGCCTCCCTAATGGACGTCAACGTATTGTCAGTCATAATCCGCAAGAAATTGATCGTAAATTGCACTCAAAAGATTCCAATTGTTGTGTAAGAAAGTGGCTCAAGAAAGTTATTGCAGGCCGGAACACGTAAGCCGCTCGCTTAGAGACGGGTACTCAGACGAGTATCTCATTTCGTGAGGTATTTAGAGTCGCGAAGATGCGCGCTACACGAGGGATCGACAAAGAACAAAAGATAGGACGGAGATTATGAGGGAAGATTTGAACAGACTGAGTTTGGCAAAAGTCTAGAGCCACTAGCTGGCGACTACAATCTCAAAGGTGGAGTCTGACTATAAGTGCTTGATGAGGCGGCAGGCCGGAAGCACGCGACCCACAGCCAAACGACGAGAGAAAAATAAGAGCTATCCGGCTAAGAAACACTGGATTTTGTCGTATCGAAATAAGATACGATAGGGCCAATAAAACGAAGCGGAGTGGAACTGGACAAAAAAATGGAGTAGAAGTACAGACGGATTGGGTGTGTGTTCGTGGCTGTACGGACAGCTAAACTATAGATACACAATCACAATCACTATGAAGCGCGTACCTAGCGAGTTTATGCTGTTTCGCCAAAATCCTCGGAACTACGGAGGCGAATTGTCTCTGCTGCGACACTCTCAGAAAAAAAAAAACACCGAGCTCATGAATTACTCAATTATGAGACAGTTTTCCAGAACCTATGAGCGACTTGATTTTTTCTCAAAAGAAAACGAAAATAAAAAGGTGATTTTCATCTGAAGACAAGACGATTGGAGACGCGGAAGATGTGGGGATACGCCGGCTGGCTATAGAGGCGACAGTGGTACATTTCTAGAATCTAGCCGCTCGAGCCTATGTGGTGCCGCACAACCCTGGAGGAAAACACAAGCTAAATTTTAATATTAAAGTCGAATGATTACACTTAGGTTCAAGGAGAGTATTGAGACTTACTGAAATATCAAGAAGAGAGCCTTACGAGATGCATTAAAGAACATGTCTGCGAAGCGGAAGTCATCGAAATTAAAGAACGACCGAAGAAGAGAGAGAATACTAATCTCAGGGTCGTCAGCCAGAGTGTGATGGCAAACAGACCGCCAATTCCCGGTAGCGATATTATATTTAGAATGGCTCTCTAATGAAGTTAAGTATTTTACAAGAATCGAAAGTTTCTCAAAAATAAAGAGCTCTTGCGCTATAGGAAAAATATTAGAGACACTACAAAGGCGACTTCAAGGAGATACTAGGCGTCTTTAGCTTTAGGGTCAGCTTTCTTTTGAGCCTAACTTCGAAAAAAATCGAAGCACTTTTGTTGTCTACTGAAGATGCTTTACGGAAAAATAGAGACAAAAACAAAATCAATAAGATTTAAACCGATTTTAGGGCATAGTTAATATTGCACAAGAAAGCTCGATAGATGAAGTCATACTATGAGGTGTCGACATATCTAGGAGGGCATGGAAAAGATGATAGATCGACAAGTGTGCAAAGACCAGACAATGTAATAAAAGGTGAAAAAAAAAAAACTATTATACGTCAAGGTAGGCGCACAAAATAATATGAGGAGATGCTGAGGAATGTTAGAAAAAATCAGTAGCGGACGGTTATTGGGGCCGCGTCTGCACTACGGGAGGACAGGGCCGCCTCGATTACACCTGAGAATCGGCCGGCATCAACTAGGCCAAATAAGGACAGAAGGCGCCCGGGGTCACAAAGAGGGGGGGGAGGCTGGTGCAGCGCCAACGAAAAACGAGAAGCGTTCCTGTGTAAGGCGAAATGTCATGAGAAGCGCGGACGCCTCAAAGGGCACAGGCTACCCTACACAATACAGCCGTACACCGTTGGAAGAAATAGGCTGTGATTCGGTCCAAAGAAGGTCGGCTGAAGATCTTTACTTTTAAGGATGTCGGTTCGGCTAGAGAAATTGGGCCGTCGGAACAAATCAGTGTTCCTTAGCAATTCAGTGCTTTAGATTGATGATAGGGAACGATGTGCTTAGATTGACTCCAATTATAAAAAAGTGGCTTAGATGCTGGGAGTAATAGACAAGATATCTGAGGAGATTTCAAACGAAACTCTCGTATAGGTTGTTCTCCGAGACTATTTACTCACGTCAAACGGAAAGAGAAGTCCATGACAAGAACGACCATTTACCCTATGAGACGCGGCACCCACATTGTTAAAACCCATGAGCTGGTAAAAAAAAATACGACTCGACACAAAGGACAACGAGAGACAAGCGATGGGTGCTATACTACCTCTCTCGAATGTTAGATAAGCACAGAGAAGAGCTGAAGGAGACGAGTATGAAGAATTGGTGATAAAAATTTTGTCTCGCGTAAGGAACGTATGAGGAGTCAATTCTATTAGTGCGAGATTATACAGAGCTGTTGCAATGGAGTTCTAGAATTTTTTGATTCTAGAGTATAGAGGGAGGGTTGGTGAGCGCACTAATCCAACGTGTACACGAATCACGAAGTTGTCAATTCTCATACAACTTTCTTAGTCCTCCTATCCGAAGGATTCAGTCTTAAGCACAGAGATGCTGGCGTCAGTACGTCGACTAGTTTTGTCCGCTTGTTATAGATATCATCACATCACTGACTACAAGGAGAGGTGAGTTATTAATACAGTCGTAGAAAGAGATTTAGGATATTAGAGAAGACGCACTCATGATTATTGATGAAAATGATTATATTTATTCCTCGTAGAGAAGCGCAGAGAATTGGCAAGATATTTTTCTATTATTTCAGAGGTAAATAGTCCGGTAAGGCATGAAGTGACAAGCTGATTACGCATCGATGGCTCTACTCGGATATAAGATATCAAACCATATAATCCTATCAAAAGAAAAACTAGGTATAGTTGCGAGCTGTAGAGTACTGAGAAAGTTTAGAAAAAATTAAAGATGCATTTATTAACTTCGTGAGAGATAAATGTTCATAGCGGCGCCTGACAATACAACGAAAGTAAAGTTTAAGTAAAGAATAAATGCGTACATGACTGAATTATGCTCATGCCACAAAAACACAACGTTTCACATACATACAAACGATGCGATTGAAACAGTACTATCATTTGAGTTTGATGATCAGTGTATGCAGTAGTGCATACGCAAATGGATCGGATTAAGTGTCTCAGCAGAGAGAGATGAAAAACCATAGGATGCGAAATAGGTGATAAAATAAAATCACCTCACCACGTAATGCCGGAGAGGACGGAAAACAATATAGCGTGCACAAACAAATGATTTCAGATTAGACTCTCTCTCATATAGAAAACGAGAATCGTAAGAGCGCTCCGCCCTTTATAGGTGTATTTGAAACAATTGAATCAAGGATCCACGATGGCGCCTACCTCGTCTTTGTGTCCTTTTTTCAATGAAATTTAGGACGCTGGAACTAGTGGGCTGGCGACCCCAGTGAGCAGAGATGCTAGATAGGAACTCTAGGTGAGGCCATCACAAGAAGGTTAAAACGAGAGCGAGAATTCAACCTCTCATATAGGCGGATAAGCAGCTGTAAGAGTCAAGGCATTTTGCGGATTTATTCTTTAACTCGCACCGTGAACGGAGATGGGCAATCAAGTTACCAAGAAACGCGAAGTAGGTCTAAAAGCGGGAACAAACGAACACGGAGGATAGGTGGATAAAGACGAGACAAAGCGGGATGTTGCGAGAAGTAAAAAGTATACTGGCGTGCGAAACAAGGGGAAAGGGACCACCAAAATGGGATCTAGTTGAGTAAAACCATGATGCACGGAGAAAGTTCAGCGATCAAATTAATCATTATTACGTTATATTTAGACATGGGTGCTGAAGTAACACTTGATACAGAAAACCGTTGTGCGATCCGACTGATGCTCATATATGGTCTAAATCGGTAGTGATATGGAGGCCTGGCGAGATAGGGGGTGCCGGTATAGCTGTATAGAAACAAAAAGAAGCGGATAGAAAAAAACGATAAAATTATTGTTAATGGTCCAATACTCGTTAATTACAGTGTTCTGGGTGCCGGGCATGCGGAGAGGAAACGGTGTAAGCCAAATCAAGTATTTATGTCGCACAGAGCGACGATTTCCTCTCTTTTTAGTGCGGACGAAAACTAAAGTGTTCTCCCATAGAGCTGGCATTCGTGATAGGGGGACTCTGGTGAAACCAATCTATTCAGGAGGCGAAATTATAATCAGCAGAGCCTGATCATGGCAAGAAAATGATAACTTTGCTCACAATCAAGATGGCACAAGACAATCGAGGAATAAGCAAACGAAGGTGCAGTGAAGTTAAGAAGTGGTGGCACGCAAATGGACTGGGACAAGTTCCTCTCTCGGTGAAAAAATATTGCACTATAAATACGAATTCTCGCAGAAGCGAGTGAGCTGGAACACATTGTCGACGGCGAAGATATTTTTACCAGACAAGGGTCTCAGGAGATGCACGAGCACTCACTTGTAAGATAACTCGGGCATATAATCGGACATTTAGATCGCAACTCTGTGTTGGATCTCAGCTTTTTGAAGGGCGTGGTCGAGATGAACGTATTGGAGCTTCTAGAAACTATTAAGGGAGTAAGCGGTTCTTACAAGATAGCTGCTCGTCGATGTAAATATTTATTGAAGCCCGATAGAACACTAACAATAAGAGGCTCACCTCGCCTTACAAACGACTATCAATCGAGTGTTGAATTATTGAGTTCGTTATCTTCGAGCAACGACGTGTTGCCTACTAAAAAACACAATCATGGTGTGAGAGATACTTATTGGCGACGAAACAAGTCCGAGAACGAAAAACATATACTGCAATTAGAAAGTGAGGTCTCCTCTCCTCTGTGAGTAAGCTCGCTAATCACTCACCTCTAGTCAACGAGGTACCTTAAGGCTAGACTGATTTTTGTTAAAATGAAGAAGAAAATAAATTTATGGGTCGAACGCGAGAGCGTCAGCATATATCAAGTCGATCAGGTCTATATTAGCATCGCTCACGTACCAATGACCACAACTTCAACACATTTGAACTATACTGCTCTTCTCGTTTGTTCCCGTCAAGCCGAGTAATGTCGACCGGGATGAGAATGATCAATTCCGTACGGGAGTTCCAAAAGGCAGATAGGACATCTGATTTAAGAGATTTGAAAACTATACTAAGGAATTGCTTAGAAAAAAAACACTCGATGTGCCAACGATTTCTTGTGTCACCATTTAGTACAAAAAGAATAAAATGATGAGAACGTCATAAATATGTCTGAGAAGGTTCCACATAGAAGAAAATAACGTTCGAAAAAGCCCCATTCGAGCGGTTGAGTCGAGAACGACTCTCTCCCGGCTGATCGTGTTGACTGGGAAATGCAAAAAAGAAAAATTGGTACGTCTAGGTGAATTATTTTCGTCAGGGTAGAGCGAGGAATGCAAAAAAACTGTTTGTATGAACAAGATGTCTCTAGCTCCTCGACTTACGTCAACAGAAAGTTGCTCTTTGTGAGATCATATATAAACGAGAACTCACAGCTAAGTATTTGAAGGGTAACAATTCTGAACAAAAACAATAACTCGAAATGGGCAAATTATTGACTAGCAATATAAGGAGCGAATGCCCAGAGTCAGCCCAGGGTCATAATACAGGGTCTCAGCAAGAAAAATATACCTCAGCAGCAAGGCTGGGGAAAAAAAACGCTGGCGACATAACTATATGTGTCAATTAGTTAATAAGAGGTGTCGCTCACCAAAAGATGCAAGCTCTCATAAAAATTATTTATGAAACTGAGCTACCTCAAAAATAAGACCCAAGAAAAGAGTAACGCCATGACCCCAAGTCCGAAAAGGACTTACATTAATTAGCTTGATTTGCATTAAGGAGAGTGTGTTCAGGAATTACAGATTAGACATATATGGAAATTGTCAAACTCGACAAGAATCGTGAATTAAAAAGTTCTGCGGAATCGGCGTGACGATGTTTAAAACAAATACGTTTCTTGGTGAAAACCAATGAAGAATAAAAAAGTCACTCTTGGAACTCTACATATTTTTGACGCAACATATCTTGGGTCAAAATAAAAATAAGTACAGTTTTCATAACTACATTGTTTGGGACAAATTTCTGACTCGCCTGCGAATCTCTATAATTGGCGTGCAAGGCCGCGAAGTACATCTGTTAAGGGTCTAGATATACTCTAATTCGTGTGTCTGGATCATTTTTTAATAGTTAAACATAATCAACTTCTGAAGAACGAGCTTAATTCATAGGCCAATTGGTTTGAGAACCTAGAAGACTCTATACCAGTGAATGAGCCTACGGACATATGATTTAACAAACAGACATTCGGGTATTAGAGTTTAGAGAGAAACTAGTGCAAAATTATGTGCGAAACACATATTCTAGGCTGGTAGAAACTAAAGAAAAGTGGACAAGCAGAATCAGGAATCAGCCAACAGTTATTCATTGATAGCTTCGCAGATCCGTAGCGGGCATGCTCGCGCTATAAACTGATATCCAGCACGTGTAAGGTAACACCGCTATTTGAACCGTACTAGGAAGGTACTCCACGTTCTCAAACGTCCTGACAGTTTCTCAAATGCTCCTGACAAAAAATCTCAAGATATTACAGGTATGTCGGTTATCTATTTCGCAGCCGAGTGGGAAGGGGATAAGCAAGTAAGACAACATCTCACGGAGGATATTCTCACTAAGATGGAAATGACGAACATTCAATCGCAGCGGCTCACCTGATACTCTCTCTTCCCTCAAGGAAAAAAAAGCAAAGCGTAAGTAGGCTGTACTGGTTTTACTGCCCATTATTAATAATCAACAAGAACGTCAATGAACGGTATTCATCAATACCGTCGATAGACCAAGAAAAATTTGAAGATGATAATAAATAGGTAATCCAGACGAGCGGTCTGTAGGGGGACATGATAGTAAAGATGATTTTCACGAGGATTATGTTACAATTATGAATAATTATTCGGTTCTCATACAGACTTCTAGTGTTAGATTTGGTAAAAAAGGAGAGACAGGGCCAAGTTGTGAAAGAACAGAAATTTGTTTGCTATATCCAGGCTGGGAAACTAGGTAGTAATCCATAGGGCTGTTGTGTGGCAGAGATGAAGTGATAGTTTGAAGAGCGGAGGATCTCTTAGCCACTTTAATTGCTGGTCGTCCAAGGGCCAGGATAGCAGTATCTATAAAAGGCAATGTGCTAGACACCGAGGGGTGCATGTCTCTCGGCTAAGCCGATAGGTGTAATTCAGGGAACAGAACGAAGCAGGTTTAGAGTGATATCATGATATACGTAAAGGCTCAATAAATCTCTTTCAGACCGTTGGCACCGACGATTAGGGACTCTCTAAATTTAATTCTGACCGCAAAACCGGTGGATAATACCCGCGGCCGATAGACTAACTCTTTAGTACTCTCTGCTCGGAAGACGTCTTTATAATTGATTGTAGCGCACCTTCTAATCCTCTGTAACAAGAAGTTTAAATTTTGATTCCTTCCCGGAAGTCTCATCACAATTATTACGTTCGAGAGCAGTTAATGTAGTATAAAGAAATCCGTGGGGAGTTCTAAAACGTGAAAAACCACGTCGGACCAATCATCATCTTTGCCGGGACTTAGATTATTGACAGCAATATATCCAATAATACGAGATGAAAGGCGAAAGAGTCCCCGAGGAAGTATATTTTTTAGCATAAACAATCAGGCGGGAAAAGTAGGGGATGGAATTTTATATAGTTTTTATGCATTCTCCGCCAGATATATCACTTAAATGTCGATCTACAAAATATAGCTGTGGCTAGAGCCACATAGTCATTTACTTTGGATGAAAAGTTACTGTGAAGAAGACGAAAAGGAGTTTCAGATTTTATCTCAAATTTATATACTGGAAATGACCTATTATATAGATCTGCCGGTTTATCGGTGACACCGAACGATAGGTACAGATTTGAAAGAGAAGAAAATAAAAATTCGACACCATTTGGAGCTTTATAAAGGGAGGATGTCTCGAGGTGAGAGTCGCAACAACGTTTACTCGACGATATGCCGATGCCAATGAGTTTCGCACGCGAATAATGCACTATTATGCGCGAAAAACGGGGCCCCAGTCGCGAGGTATAGAAGTGCCGATTTCATAGAACAGGATGAGGAACAGGGTTAGTTCCTTGAGAGTAATATTTTTTAGTGGGCCCGCCCACTACTTGCTACATCGAACGGAGATATTCGGACAACACAATGAGGCGATATCGAAAACCACGGTTTTTTGACATCCAATGGCGCAACATAAGAAAAATAAGGTACAGGAGGGATGAACAATCGAATGTGTGCATCCTGTACCGTGGATAATCAAGTAGCATGGCACAGTGTTGCGTCGCAGAAGCATCTAAATTAGCACTCGAGAATAATCTATTCAGGTAGTAAGGAAGAATTCGAGGAAAAAACACATTCGACAAGCTCTTTATTACATTCCAAGGAAAATTGCCAACTATCAGAAAATAATAGGCTACAGACATGTAAACATGTGGAACTATGACACCATGGTGCAAATACTGATGGAGAGATGGAGACAAAACAACCGAAGGCATGGCGTTACCAGGAACAAGCAGTTCCTCGCAGCGGTAATTCTCAAGCACACAGATAAAAATATTATAGAGAGCCCAATCGAAGATCGACGCGTGCGTCGAACAAAGGAGGGAAGAGAAAGGGTCTCTGGCCTCAAAATGTGTCACGGGGCAAGTTGCTGACTAAAGCATCCGGTTAGAAACCGAGGGATCTCTCACAAACTCAACTTGAAGTGAAAAATCTATCTTATTCGAGAACTTTGTTATAGGACATGGTATGCGCGATTGGATGCAAAAAACAACCGTTATTCTCAGAGTGTCGAACCTGACTGGCTCTTTCTCCGTAAAATAGCCATAAAGGGACGAAGGCAGGCTGGCGCCCAACAGCCTGAAAAATAACGGTACCCAACCGTCGTAATAGCGGATGTTTTGCAATTATAATCTGCGAAAGCCGGAACCACGACCACGCGGCCGTAAGGGCTCACGACAAGCAAGAGTGAGATAAGTTGTACGGGATGAAACCATAGGGGAGATAGGCGAAGAAGAGACACGTTTTCCGCAGTTAAACTGATGCAGAACTGAAAGGAGAGCTACAAATAGTGTCGAGAAGTGTAATTTTTAATCATGGGCTCTCGCTTCTTGGGCGCACCGACACAACACTAGGTTCACCATGTGAACCACCTGGTATCATGGGTAACATAATATGACAATAGTCTCTCAAAAGTAATACAAGCAAACCTGTCCTATGAGTGCAGAGAAAGACAATCATGCAGAAGTCAATCGTATATTGTTCATTCCTGGAATTTCACAATAAGCCACAATATATCTCGTATTACACAGTCCATAATGTGTCCATGATAATAAAATATTGGGATAATATGTGAAAAACTGACAGCAATAGATAGTCCAAACGCAACTTGCCCCGCTGTGCCACTTGATATGATGTTTACAGAAAAGCGAAAGATTAGTAGAGGACACAGCCAGATGCCTCTCAACCTATCACGAACGACAGAAATATATTCTTCGAGCATTCTCTCTCGTGAACCGGATAGGTTTACATCGAAGCTTAATAAATTATTCTTCATTGAGCCCATTATCTTTAGGCTCTGCAAGGGCGCTGACACGAACCGACAGAAACCCAGAACCTTGTCGCGTCGTCGATCATAACCTGAGTGACTGTGTTCCGGTACAGTCTCGGATGGATTAGGGGTGGTTCCTTGTAGTGAAGAAGACCGGAAGAAAAAGCAGGAGAAAAGGGGAAAAAAAAAAAAAAACAGCGCTAGAGAAAGAGGAGGAAGGTAGGCGAGAATAAGGAACGATCTGCAGAATAGACACGCGACGATGTTTTCTGACAGACGAGAGTCTATTTATAGTGGGAAACCACCCGGCGCAATTCGTAGACAAAACGCAAGGACTGGCGATGCAGATCACAAGCCTGTGGGCCGTACAACGGCCACACGTACGACAACAACGTAAGGCCGGCCTTGTACGACCGTTAACAACGCCCCAAGAACAGCACGGCATTGGCCTTCGGGGATACCAACACGGCCCGCCGCCAGGATCGGGAAAAAGGTAAAAGGCGCTGCGTGCCGGCTTACAAAACTGTAGCGGCCCAGCCGTGTGCGGCAAGCGGCACTGATGGTACGTACAACGCTTAACGCGATCAATCGATACATCACGTGCAGTTATCGATTACAGACGCCATATCGTACCAAGATGCGCCCATTTACATGGTGGTCTGAATAAACACCAAGAGAAAGATAAAAGGGAAAATGGAACGGCAAACCTACCACAAGAAGTAGAGCAGCAAAAGAAGTGCAGAACAAAAACAAAATAGAGAAAAAGAATGAGGGAAGGGAGCGGGCGAAAAAACGCCGCAGAAGCACCTGCAAGGCGGTCGGGCAGCGACAAGGGGGGCGCAAAACAAACCGAACCGACGCAGGAGCGAAACAGGAAAGAAAGACAAAGGACAGGAGAGCGCCAGACAAAAGGAAAAGGCAGCCAGGGCAGAAATGAGGCCCGAAAGAACAGCAGAACCAACGCAAGGCGGGCACGGAAGCGACAGGGGAAAAAGAGGCCGAGCCGCAGGAAGGGGAGCACGCAAGGAGACAGGGGGCGAAGAGAAGAAAGAAAAAGGAAGGAGGGGTACGGGAGCGGGCAAAGACCAAATATCGTTGACAATCGGCGGCCTCTATAATCCGGTACAACGGGCGCGAAGGCATATGCGCAATTCAAGACGAGGACCGGGAATTATATACGGAGCTAACAAAAACCACCCATAATGAGGCTAACGACCATAGCGTAGCAACGGCCTTTTCGTACAACGCCATATCGCTACATCGTGCACATTCTATTACGGAGGCTAAACGGCCATATCGTTACACGGCATAATCGATGATACAACGGGCCATATCGGTATCAACGCAGCGGAAGTCCATGCTTCGAAATAACAGCAGGACCGTATCGCTACACCCAGGACTCACTCAATAAGAAAACCGCGCCCCGTAGTAGGATACAAACGCGACGGCCCCGCCATGCAGATAGGAAAATCTGCCTCAAGGGAAAAATGACTCAAGAAATGGATATTTGATGACTTCCGTTACGAACAACTTTCCGAGATGGACAAACATCTTATGATGGAATGGTGAAAAAGTATTGCATCGGACCCTTTTGTACAACACATTCCCGAACAAAAAATTGGCTAGTCTTCATTTTAGACACTTTTTGATTTTATAATTTCTAGCACCGCAAATTGAGCATACACTCTGGACGAATGTCTCCGAGACACACCAGTTAATCGCTCTATAACACTAATATACAGTCACGACCAAGCGTACTAAGCATGGAAGACATGCCAACACTAAACTGGAACACTACCTGTTCAATGTAATCTGGAAACCTATTTAATTATCCGGGGTGCAGAGTCTATTTAAACAATAATCGTCGTACTAACTGCGACGAGCGAGTTAAAAAAAAAGTGCTGATGGATTTGTGGAAATGGAGTAGTTATATTAATATACACAGGAAATATATTTAAAAGAGCTCCCAGCCAAAAGAAGGACCGAGATATCTCCAGGAGTATATTTTGGTTTTCCAAAGGTTCGCTAGCAAAACGTGTAAGTTATTCTTGGCGCGGTTGATTGGTGCTAAAATATATTAAAGTCAGGCGTTAGCCAAGAGAGCGGTTGGCAAAGCAACGCAACAAACAAATGTGAAGCAATTATTGACATTTTGTGAGATGTTCTAAGAGTAAGTGGCAACGTAGATTATTGATTGTCTCAAGAAGAGAAGGGCCCAACATTTAAACAAAAGAGGAAGGGGGCAACTAAGTGCACTGGGGAAAAAATTCCCTGGTAATAATAAAAGTTATCGTTCAGGTGCGATAATAATGAATATCAGCTCTAAAAAGAATGACGAGGTAGAAATAAAAACAACGACTGACACAAAAAATAGTTCTGGCCTTAATGTTACGGCGAACCAGAAAAGAAAATAGAAGAAATTAGGAAGGCAAAAGAATTATATGCAAATGACCGAGTATAGGCAGCCTGATTCAGGTAAAATTGAGCGAGAAATCAAAGCATACCGTAGTGAGAGCAGAAATGATAGGCTGAATAAAAAATTTCTACGATAAAATGTAGAGACAATCATGAAGAGCGATAAACTTGCAGGGTAATTGCTGTATGGCAGAGAGTTCGAGCTAGATACTCAACGAATACTTCTGAGATCAATGTTGCGACCTCACTATATGTTGAAACAAAGAGTATAATTGATGTATCAAATTCGGCTACCAATATCTGAAGATTTCAGAAGCTCGAAGAGATCTGAACATTACTAACAGTTAGACAAGCCCAGAGTGGGTGCAGATGAGAGAGACTCTCCCAGAAGTTGGGCCAGAGGAAATGATTTGTAAGTATTAGAGAAAAGAACTCTCAGCATGGGGATTTGACACAATAAAACATGGTGCTTTAGGACTATCGGTGACTCGAAGAAAAAAGTACAAAAATAGAATTCACACTATTGTAGCACACGGACTCATCCGCGAGCCAAAGATTCATAACATAAAAACCACACTACATTTACCATACTCTCGAGACAGACAACTATATACACTAAAAGTGTGAATTAGGGGGAAATGATTGATTTAGGATATTGAAGAAATGAGATGTATATAAGAAAGCAGGATAGGATATTGTTGGACGCACAAAAAAACACGAAAATACCTTTTTCTTTTTAGTTGGTCCAAAATTTTGGCAAGGGCAGAAAATGGAATTGCATATCGCAAGAAGCATAATCCAAGAGGTCTCAGAAATAAAACTAGTTCAAAGAAATCATAGACCAATACTTTAACCCCGCAGTGGGAAAAGACTGTGGTATCCTAAGACAGATCGAAGATGCTCCTAATAAAAGTACACAACAACGTGACACGAACAAGATGCGAAGCTGTTTCGTCCTCTCGTAAGATTGCTAGCAGCAATAGAAGCGTTATGATGAGTTATAGGTGCGGCAGCTTTTTGATGGGCATTAATGTGAGGGCAGGAACCGTTAGTAGGCGCATAAAAACAAGTGCGGGACCGATATGTGCCATATAGGGCGCCGTTTCCTACACGGAGAACGCTGGATTGTTCCAAGGCGGGTAACTAGGTAAGGCAGGAGGCACTTACTAGAGCGAAGCGGACAGGAGGCCGAATGTCGAACTCGCAGCGCAGTTGACGACGCTGACGAAGAGAAAAAGGCCGTTGTAAAGCAGGCCTACATATGGTCCGAAAGGGGACCGCTGTGGATACGACACGAAAGCCGTTGTCCGAGGGCGGGGCCCGTTGCTACGACGAGGCCGCTTGTCCCGAAACGGGCCGACACTGCGAATCGTAGACACAGAGCGTTTACGTCCGAACGAAGGTGGCCTCTCTGCTCAGGGCGCAGGCCGGGCCTGTGGTCGCGACGGGAAGGCCATGTGAAGTACGCGCGAAGGGCCGAGGTGTTGAATAGCCAACAGGAACCGTAGCTACTAATAAGGTACTGGGCTAATATCCGACACAAAAAGAACCTATACGAGTGGAATTGTCACAAAGAAGGCCGATAAGTGTAGCGAATTAGGGGGCCGCATTGTACGAAATAAGAGCACAGGCGAAAAAGACTCTGTACGATAGAAGCGGCGCTCGTAAAAAACGGAATAATTTGAGGCGGTGTACAGATATGTGAGAAGGCCAGGAAGGACTGGAGTGCGATAGAAGAAGTGCCACAGATTCGCCACAAACGCACGCAGAAAGGAGAACGGATGTAGCCCCGAGCAGAGAAAGACGGTGACCGGTAGAGGGAGCGGTATAGTACCGAAGCAAGAGAGCGACTGTGATCCAGAGACAAAACAAGGCGCGTTCTGACGTACCCCAGATGAGACACAACCTACCCTTGGGTAGCTTTGTTCTTTATAGTCAGTGCGACAGATTTAGACGTGTGTGTGTTGTGCGCTTGAGAACAACAGAACGCGATCGATTGAGAAAGTATCAAAAAACGGTTTTTGCATCTCACTGGAAACTAAGCTGAAGGGTTGGAAGGCAAAAAATTTTAGGGATACATAAGAAATGTTGTTTAGTATAAGTGTCCGTGCTCATTCTACCGGTAATGTAGAAAGCCGGCAATGTAATATTGCGTTTCCCCGCTTTAAATTAATACAGGTTTATTCATTAAACAAGTGACCGGCAAAACATCATTTATCGATTACATAAACTAATTTCAGTGGGAGACCATTCTAATAAAAGCGATCACAACTATATAGATGAATGATTGGTGAAGCAGAGAAACTTATAAACAACTTCCGTGTCTGAGGGATAACATAATGAACACACTCACAGGCGCCAAGTCATCGAAAAGAAATTAATATATCGAGTCATTATAATAGAAAATTTAGACAAACTATAAAATTTGGAGGATTTTCATCTTTCAGCCGATATTGTTATGGTCGACGCATATAGTCTTATAATTTCCCTCAGAATCAGCTTCAGTTTCCCTACATATATATGAGCGCTCTCATATTAGACATGCGTACGAATTTTGAAAAGAGAAATCTGAAAATTTTTTTGCGAACCGACAATTAGTACAACAACAAGGAGCCTCTAATGAAGACCATGAGGCATTGTGTTTAGTATCCAGTTGAATGCAAAAACCCGTTTTGTGATATCCTCGTAGCAAGGTTCGGTCTGTACTTGCAAAAATGTAAGCAAAATCCTGTGCCGCCCTAAAAAAACACAACTCACCTTAGAACCTTTCCTGATCATCCGAAATTTTTTTCTTGATTTCAACTTAACCGGGCCAGCCGATGTTTGAATTATCAATTTATGCAGAATTTTCGAAAGACAAATTATTCCTGAGTATAAATTCACTTGATTTTCACACTTACTTAATCGACCAGTACTTTTGATAAAAAAAACAAGACACAAAAAAATGGGCTTATTGAGATTCAGGACCCCATGATCTTTCGGGATTTTTATTATCGATCCGGTAAACCAGTTGACTTTTGGAAAACCAGAACAAATTAATACTAATAATTGTTGATTTATAATATACATGATTGATATTTTCTACGAACAGTCAAAGAAAAAATGAACAATAATGACGTTTGATTTCTCGATTCAAATTATTGTTCTAGATCGCCGGTCATATTAAATATCGGGACGGATTTTCAACGGAACCACGTTACCTAGTGAGCTCAGATGGGTTCTAAAGATATTAAACATCAATTTCCGAAACAAATAATCCAGATACAGAATTCATAAAAATTTGAACACGGTCGAAGAAAGAGTCAAGACAAATTGCAGCTTTGAAGGCAACAACTATCTTCGAACAGTTCACAACCAACTATAGTTCCAACCGTAAACCAGAATAAACTTATTCGACAATAATTTAATCAACTGTTTTATTCTATAACAGCAGTTTATAAAATTTTTAGTTTAGGCAGGATAAACTCGTCATCAATTTAGATATGGCAGGAGTATTTTTTTAGTGAACCGAGATCGGGCGAAAATCGGTTCTCGAAAGACGAGTACATACGATTAATAAAATTTCATTGTGTATCCAGAGGCAATTGGTTTGATACAGAGCTCCGTACGATGCTCTGCTTTACCACCGTGTATATCAGCGAAAGACCGGCTAAATTTCAAGTTATCGAGAACCTGACGAATAGCTAGACTTTTAGAACATGTGGTGAATCATCATGGAAGAAGTGGATACTGGCCTACGGATGCGCTATCGCGTTTGACGATACGTTCGCTGGCCGATTAGGGCAAAGGCGAACAGAGGCGTTAATATATAATAGCAAAACATGAGGTTTAGCTGCATTACAAGTTTACCAGGTCATACCTGAAAAAAGCTTCAATTTCTTTCTTGTGCATTTGAATTACAAGTATTTTTACATTAGTATGACCAGGCGAGTCGAATCCAAATTTCAACATCATTTTAACGCATTTTCAAAAATTTTGTTTCCAAAAACTGCTATTTCACGGTTTTTTTTTTAACGTAAACACGTCAATTAGGCGACGTTTTAAATGGTCGATTTTTTTCACGTCACCCTGGCAATAACTTGTTTAACATTACCGCGTTTTTCAGAGGCAAAAATCGGAAATTTAAAAATATTTTTCTCATTATAATTAATAAATCCAATCCAAGAATGTTGTTATTTGCCACTGGTTTGTTATCGTTATTAAATAGTATAATCTATGTAACATAGAGCCTAATACTAGCAGAAGATATACTTCGAAGTACATTTCAATTAAAACAAGACAACATACCTTTCGTTTGGGGAACAACATTTTTTTCAATTTACTGGGATTGACCTAGAAGGACGGAGCAAAAATAAATTTCAAAAATTTACTTACAAAAACCCGTTTGTCGATAATTATTTGCCTTCGAGAACTAATTATAAAAAGAACTACGAATAGTTTAGTTTACTCCTCGATGTAACGAGTGGTCATCGATAGACAAGACGGTTTCAGTTAAGGTCGAACACGTCACTCCGTAGGGATCTCGCAATAAAGACTATTTTTTTAAAAAATTTAGGAATAGAGATCGTGTAAGAACTAGAGTTGTGTGTATAATTATATTTTTTCACAGTTATAATTTTGATCATCAATGTATGGGAATTTTACCCTATTGACCTTGGAACGATAGTACCAGAAAACTACGAGAACTGCTTGTATTCATCTCATGGATCCTGCCAGCACTTTCAAATATTGAATTTGCAGCAACAGAACCTTATCTAGTAAAGTCTTGCAGACAAGGTTGAAATTCAGTTTGCGACTTGTCAGACGCTCTGTAGAGAACAATGGTTTATCCTAAAATGTAGCTAAATGAGATTAGATCAACATTTGTGTCAGTATCTTGAAAACCAAACAAATATTTGGTTGCAGACAATGTGCAAGCTTATTTTGAAAATGACTATTTTTACATGTAGTGCTGTACTATTTGTATTATGTATAATATTGAAGATGCAACCAGCAGTATAGCCTCTCTTTGGGCCTTACGCTTGGTCTTCTCCCGTATATTATGTGCCCTGAACAGAAAGATGGCTGTTAGGCGCGAGAAGTGTTTCGCATTCTGCGGAAAAGTTGCTGTGTATGTCTTGAGATGCATGCATCACTGATTCTATGGCAGAAAAATGAGATGGAGAGGACTATGACGAGCAGATAATTTCCCGAAAATTAGGAAAGTGTATACTGTGTACTTTGTGGATGTATCCTGGGACGATCGTACGCAGCTGCTAGTGCCCAGCTTTNGAAAAGAAGGCTAAACTATGATATAATAATATTTTGTTCAGAGGATGCCAAAAGTTATGAACCTTATTCTCCCGTTTGACGCAGATCATTTGTTAATTTAGTTTTGAACAGTGATATGTTTATCGTAAGATTCAGTTAAAGTTCCTATCACTTTGAAAGCCGATAAGATTCGCGTCATTCTCTCACGCTTTAAGGGCCTCGGTGCATTTTGGCAGATTTGCACGTTTTCAATTTTTTTTGTCTTCATGGGAAACTTTTTGCCACCTCATAATTTTCGAATAAAAAGTATTTCAAACGTAAGTTGCCACTTTTGAGCTCACTTTGTATAATCTGTTTTTTCAGATCGAATATTTTTACTTTATAAATCGTCTTTAAAATAAACACTCTAAAAACGCGCGTTTGGTACTTTAGGTGTCTAAATTACATAAAAATTTTTTTTTTTTGTATTTTATTAATTAGATGCTTCAAAAAATGGTCTTGACCACCATCGAAAATTTATATAATTTTATTTCATATAATTTCTACGTCAAAATCGATAATTAAAATTTCCGAAAAAAGACGAAAAAAAACGAAATTTTAGCACATCAAAAGAAATATTTATTTTCATGAGTTAAATTTATTAAATTTTGCGTGGTGAACGAGTCGGCTTACCAATTAGGCAAGTCTTAGTGAAATAATTTTGATTTAATTTTTGAAAGAGGGCTAAAGTACATTTCGCGCAGACCGTATTTTCATTCAAAAAAGTACGATTCAGAGTATAAACAAGAGCGAAGAAACAAAACGTAGGCATGTGTAAATATAATGAAAGTAGGCATTCTTAATATTTTCAGCTAAAAATTCCAGAAAAATTAGTTTGAAAAATTTTGAACCAGTAATGAGGAAAATTTTCAAAATATTTCCAAAAAGTTTTGACAAAAAACCTTAAAAAAGTGTCATATGATTTTTCAAATTGCATATAAAAATTATGTGTTCACCCACGCGAAAAGTTAAAGTAGCCATATTTAAGAAGTTTTTTCGTTGATTTGAAACAACTAATGCAAAAAATATTTGAACAAAAAATAAGGCATTTTTTTGATAATTTATTTGTATTTCCATAAAATGGTATTTATTTAACGTTTCGGCTTATAGCCATCATCAGAAGTGAGAGAGAAAATAATTTGAGTTGGAAAATGCAGCAGTACTTTTGGCGCGAAATTATTTTTCGTAATTGGGCCTCAGATGTGCGCTAATTAAAGCCCAATTACTAAGTGATTAAATTATCTGGAATCAGACAGGTACATAATAATGTCATACATCTGTGTTTTTTCTGTATGTTTAGTTCTGGTTTTTTAAGTGTGATCAATAATCCTTCGAAAGTTTTGGTTAACTAAATTATTTTCTAAAACTTTAAATTTATCCTTTATAAATTCTCGAAGGATTATTTTAGCAGCGTTGTCTGGATCAACGTTGTATTTTTCGAAAAAATTTTGGTTATAAACTTGACATTGTGTTGTATGTTGAAAAACATGTGAGGTTTTATCCCTTCGATGTTCCTTAATACGTTCCCACAATATGCGTTTAGTCTCTCCTATGTATGTTTTTTGGCATGGGCACTCGAACTCATAAATGCAATTTGTGGTTAATAGTAAAGGTTTTTTAGGTTTAAGTCTAGGTGAAGTTACCGATTCCAATTTAATCGTAGAAAAAACTGTCTGAAGTTTAAAATGTGGGGTAAACCTACTCAAAATATCACTAACTTTTTTAGTAATTATANGTGGCTACGCATTCTAACCAAAAGGTGATAAAGGGATATAAACCCAGTAAAAAGTTTTTTATCAAGAGCCCATATTCGCGGATATCCGTATCTCAGTGCAGTATCTCAGTGCGTATCTCAGGGCCTCAGTGCATTTCGACAGATACGGTATCTGTCAAAATGAACTGAGGCCCTTAAGCCAGAAACCGCATCTAAAAACAGGTGAATCAGCGACAACCACTCCTTTAAGACGACTGAAATTCTAGAAAAAAACATAATTTTCACGAACATCATGATATTTCAAAGATTAAATCTAAAGAAGTACTTATTTTGGTCCACATTTAATTTTCTCATGTACAAAAGTTCTTAATTTCTGACCCATAAAGCAATTTCAATTTTGAAACTTTGCTATCAATTTGGCTTTCCATTTAATTCTTTCAGATATCCATTTAACACCTCTCTGTTAATCTATGATGTGTGGGCTGGAAAGCGGCCTCATGAGTGGCTGAGAGGGGTCTTAGGCGTGTTAGGATTGGCTCCCTCAGCCCGCACACCATAGATTAACAGAAAGGTGTTAAAGTGATATAGTCTTTTCAATTGTTTTCTAAAATCTCGCAGGTTCAGTTTTGTAGGGATTCGTAGAAATTAGTCAAACTATTTCTGTGATCTTTAAGACAAGGGTGGGAAATACTATTTAGTTTTATTGCATTTTCTCCTTAGCATGCTCAAAAGATGCGCATGAACATATTGGACACGAAAAAATGGCAAAAAAAGCAGACAAGTGCCCAAATCGAGTTTGAAATGTTTTAGTTTGAATTTCAAACTTAATTTTTGCTGTCCCTTAGTGAATATGGCCATTTAAACAAACTTCTATCTCAAGCGCTTCATTTGAGTTTACTTACGGCAAGATTGCAAAAAAACAAAAAAAAATTCAAAAAATTATTCGCATTTCCCACGGTGGGAATTCCACTCTATAATAGACATCAGTCTTTTTGACAAGATACCGAGGTTACAACGAATTATTTGTTAAATATACAGTAGATAATCTACGATTGATTAAATGTTTGGGATAAGAGCTTTATATTATAGTATGGATTAGTATGAGACTAAAATGTTATTGCTTTCAATCAAAACCTAGAGATTTAATAATTTGGCATCAAAATGAAATAAATTAATCAAAAAATGTTAAACTATTGAGTGTGAGCTCAAAATATTATTTTTTAAAAGCTTTTTCAATTCCGAATTTCACAATAATTTTGCAAATAAACCTCAGATGGCCACAAGATTTGTGAGAGGAGGCAAGTTGAGATTAGAGGCTACAAGCTGAGGACTATTTTTTCTTTGTCATAAACGGCAAAGGAAGGAATCCGAGGGAAGCATGTTTAATATTGAACTTCATTTAATTGACTCCCTCGAGCGGATCGTAAAGTCTGTTTAGCTCTAAAACCAGGCAAGACTGTTTTAACAACAAGAGTCACTCGAGTAAAGTCAGTTTGGTTACTTCAAAACCAATCGCTTTACATTTTTCGGATCGGAAAAATAAGACGATAAATTAATATCAATAATGTGAATCAGGGATCAACATAATAAAATTGGATCGAATGGTTTTTAACGATCGGATTTGATCCAATCAGGTGCAAATTTGAGCGTTTTCGACCAGATAAGAGATTAGATCGAATCGATTTTTTTGGATCCGATTTTGGATCCGACACCCTAGGTGCTAGTGTAGTAATTTTTCGGGTGGGGGTTTTTCGGGTTTTGGTAAATTTTAAGAAAAACCAAAGTTTCTGGTAAAACTCTTTACTGGTCGTTGAAAAATGCAAAAACCCGAAAAACTTTTCAAAATATTTAAGAAAAATTGAAATTAAACAAAAAGGCTTAACTGGGGCTAATAAAATACAAAAAAACCGCTGTCCTGTGACCAGTTATAATCCCGCCTAGCCTGTGACCACTAAAACCCTCCCCTGACCAGTTAAAACGCCCTTTTTTGGTAAAAGCTGTCGGGGGGCTTTAAGTGGTCAACCACTGTAAATCTATCGATGTGGTCCCGGATGATTATGTGGTGATCTCAATGGAACTGTTGCAACGAGGATTGTGCAAAAATGGCATTTGCGTGGGTTTTCCATGACCTTTTTGCGTAGGTTTAAACGAAAGATAGGCAAAAATGGGAATCAAAGAAATTTTTTTTGTATCGGGGAAATTTTTTTTGAGATTTCGCTTACTGGTGAAAATTTCAATTTTAAATTTTCAGTTCAAAATTTCCAGTCATCATTAATCATTTCGCATATTAAAACGAACCGACTGTTATTTTATTTGTAAATTAGTAAAAACTACATTTTTTAAGAAGCTTTAGAATTTATTTATTCATCTTCAGGTAATGTGTTAAAAGTAAAAACTTTTCGAAACACTGTTATTACACAGACTGTTATTTTAATTTTTTTTAGGACTTTTTTTGAAAATATTTGTGATTTACGACAATCAAAAGTTGTCCAGAAATTTTTTTTTTGGATCGTTTCTTCTGATACTTTTTCGATTCGGAACTTGTACTTGAGTATGAAAAACTGGCGAGACCAGAGTTCAATACTCCAACAATCAGACCGCCTTCTGTTTCCGCCCTTTGTTAAAAACTCAAAATAACCTTCAGCTTGACCCCTCCTGAAATTTTTTGACACGAGCCTTTACAATAAATCAAGATAATCACTTTCTTACTTTAAAATACTACTGTGAATAAACCATCACTAAATCAGCCCATCTGATGACAGCAAGACGCATTTCTAGTTTATATTTAGTTCAAATTAAAGAGTTTAGTGGTGAAATCAGTGAAGCAAATATTAATTTATATATTATTGGCATTTTATTCCGCTAAGTTGGTCGATGATTTTCAGGTGGTTTTTTTTGGCTGTTGAAACATTCGAGTTAAAATATTTGGTTCAAAATAGTCAAATTTATAGTTTAAGGGGGGTGCTTTATGAAAAAAGACGATTTTTTGTTTTTTGAGGGCAATCTTGAAGACTACACATTGTCGAACCCAAATTGGATTACCAAATCAGGGATCGGCATGAGGAAAATAAAAAACGTATTGGATCGGATCAAGGAGGGGTGAAATTAAAACTATATTGGATCGGATCGAATCGAATCGGAGGGGGTTGAAATTTTAACTATATTGGATCGGATCAATCGGAGGGGGTAATTATAATTATATTGGATCGTATCGAATCAACTGACCCCTAAATTTTAATCATATTGGATCGTATTGGATCGACTGAGCCCTTAATTTTAATCATATTGGATCGGATCGACTGACCCCTAAATTTGAATCATATTGGATCGTACTGGATCGACTGACTCCTCAATTTGAATTATATTGGATCGGATCAACTGACCTTTAAATTGTAATCATATTGGATCGGATCGACTGACCCCTAACTTTTAATCATATTTGATAGGATCAACTGACCTTCAAATTGTAATCATATTGGATCGGATCGACTGATCCCTAAATTTAAATCATATTGGATCGGATCAACTGACCTCTATATTGTAATCATATTGGATCGTATCGGATCGACTGACCCCTAAATTTTAATCATATTGGATCGGATCGACTGACCCCTAAATTTTAATCATATTAGATTGGATCGACTGACCTCTAAATTGTAATCCTTTTGGATCGTATCGGATCGACTGACCTCGAAATTGTGATAATATCGGGAAAAACTATACGATCCAATCCAATAATTCCAATTCAATCCGATCCAGTTTTGCCGATCTCTGTACCCAATTAAGTATAATGTAATCTTTGAACGAAAATCTCACATCTCAAATTATAAATTATAATTTTAAATATAATTTATAATTCAAGATATAAGGTTTTTTTTATGTGATCATTTTCTCATCTTCAACACTTACGGAGAAGTAGGCTTTTCAAGACGAAAAATAACTTTATTCTGAAGCTCGTCACGCTCGTCATAAAAGCTATATTTTGTCTAAAAAGCCGACTCCTCCGTTAGTTTTGAAGAAAAAAAATTATTATAGACTTATCAACCAAAAAATACCTACGCAAATCTGTCACCATAATTCTTGGAGGAGTTTGGATTTGCTTAGTAAGAACTTCAACTAGACTTTATTCCGTGCGTTTTCTCTCAGGCGGGAAGAAATCTCAAAATCGTTGTAAATCGTATCAAGTATGTTTTTGAGAACACATTTTAAGTTTATACTTGTACACAATAATTGACATTCATATGAAATATCTTCATGCTCCTAGGGGGTTAAATTTTACTGATGTAATTGATTCGTGAAATTTCATTTTAAAACTGAATGGTGAGTCCACAACAAATTTACAATTCGAATTAATTTGCACAATTAAGAGTTTCAAGACATTTTAGGCTCCACTTGTTATAGTATTCAAACTGCTAATAATTGGCTTTACTTTGTTATTTTTATGTACGTTAATCAACCCGTAGCCGCGTTTAAAAATTTTTATTAAGCGCATTTTCTACTCCTTTAAATTTGAAAGATAAGGTTTGAAAAATATACATGTAGTTTGTAATTTAGCCCAGGCTTCCAAAAAAAGATAGAAATAGACCTATCCCCCTATGGGGGATAGAAAGGGGATAGGGATAAAAATTCCAGGGATAGCTTTATCCCCAAGGAATAGTTTTATCCCTTTTTCATCCATTTTATAAATAGATAAAAAGAGGATAGCGATAGAAAATCGGAGGGGGATGCATCATGCATCCCTTTTGGAAGCCTGATTTAACCAAACTAAAGCCCGAATCGGGCTGCCCGATTATTATTTTCGATGCAAAAAACGTTTTCGGCTCACTCTGAAAAGCCAAAAAGCAAACCATGTCAAAAAATATAATTTTTAAATTAAAATAAATAAATAATTATTATGTCTCACACAACCACAAAAAAAATATTTAATCCAGGTGATTGCAGTGTTTTTGAATCCTTTTAGGAAAACATGGACATAAAAAATTTATAATTTTATGCTCTTTCTGTCAGACAGAATTTATCTGTTGAGTGAAGGTTTTTCAATGTAAATAAGCGCTCCTTCGTATGTTTTTGTTTTCTGTTTATGAATATTAGTAGTTGTTTTTTCCATTATGGTTAAATGTTCTTCAAAAAATAGTTTCACTCTATCTGTACCGTTTTCCTGGTAAACGTCTAGTACTTTAATATAATTTTGTTGATAAATTAATGTGTTCGTGCATAACTTATGCAGCATAACTGATTGTTTTGAAGTTCGGAGTGATATAATCCTAGTGTTTAGAAGTTGTTTGGTTTCGCATATCTACGACGCCGCGGATTTACATACATATTTGGTTTATGAATTACAATTCTGGTATACTTTTATTCTCACTTTTGAAAATGAAGACCCCGAAACTTCAATAATAACTATTTTTGATAAAGAAATAATAATATTTCATGCCTCAAAAAACAACGAAAATTATTTTAAATTGTCCGTATTTTCAGAAAAACAACCATAATAATAAAATTGAAAAAATAGAATAATCGTGCAGGTGAATATAAGATCACAGAAAACTGAAGTTCCAATTAGTATAATTTCGAATTAAAAATAGATATTCTTAGAATGAATTAGTAAAAATTCGACTTGTTGAGTGACTCAACTTGAATTCCTCTATTTATTTTGATTAAAACCTCATGAATATTATTTTTTTATACTGCGAGAAAAATTAGAGACTTCGCAAATCCACACCCTGGCAAGTTTACTGTAGATTAAGCACAAAAATATATTAGTTTGATTTGAAAAGGAACGTGAAGGGGTTTTGCATTATTGTTACCAACGTGGATTACATTATGTAATTTACATAGTTAAATTTAGCATACGAATAATAATTAATTCTGAGTCACCGTTTGTTATGCAAACGTCAGATATAGTAATTAAAAATCCTTGGAAAAACCTCCTTGTTTTATATTATATCCTCATAAGAAAGAACAACCGAGTAAAAAGGATGAAAAATTTGTCAAGTACTCTGTAGGGACAGGAGACGCAATAAGCCGCTGCCCACGCATAGTCAAATTGCCTGTATACTCTCCCTCACTGAGCACTTGACAATGTTTCCTTTCTTTTTACTCGGATCCGATCCTATTGTGCATACCCCTGCTTCAGTTAACAAAAGTTGTTCATTTTATAAAGTATTTCTTATACTAATGGCCTTCGGATCCGAATCGGATCATCCGATCCAATAAATTTTATAAAGATGCAATCTATTTTTAAACAAATAAAACCTTGGCTATTTTAGTTTGAAGCAGGATAGGAAGAACGCAAAAACTCGTGTTTTTTTTTAAATTTTTGAATGCAAAAATACGACAAAAGTTCATACATAACATAAAATCATTCATACATATCCTTTTTCCTAACCAAAGTTCATCTCAAAAACGTTTACTATCTCAATAGCGCGTGTTCGAATCCCACTAATGTTGTCTAAGTGATTGTCTTAGTGATTGCTGGAGTGATTCCACACCGATCAAATTTAGCGGTCCCAATATCAAGCACCCTTGCCTATTATCATACTCAAGATAATCACTAAGACAACATTAGTGGGATTCGAACACGCGCTATAGAGATAGTAAACGTTATTAAGATGGTCTTAGGTTGGAAAAAGAATCCATCCCTTTAAGAGGACGGTAGCTATTTTTAATTTGCTCTAGTACATTAGTACTACTTTAAGTACCATAATATACTAGACCAAATTGAAAAATATCAATCCTCCTCTTAACAAGATATGAATTGACAATGATGACTGATACTGGGGTGGTCGTCCAAAATTAAGTGGAAGTTGGGTTTTCAATGGCCAATTGCCGAAGCAGTGCAAATTGTTCAATCAAATATGACCTGCTTTAATATATTAAAACAAAATATTGCATTCTACGAAAACATCGAATAAATTTTTTTTTCTATCATAGATAGTTTTTTATTGACATTTTGGCTTAACAGCCATTATCGGTGTGAAAGGGAAAAAGGTTTTTTGGGAAAACGATGCGAAAAAGTGGGTCAGCAATCCGGCTTCAGAATTCGCGATAGTCGCATCGTTTTCGCAAAAAAACTTTCTTCTTTTCACACCGATAATGGTTGTTAAGCCGAAACGTCAATAGAAAAATATCTATGATAGAATAAAAAATATATACAGCAAGGTGCGGCGTATAGTTAGATTCCACGCAAAAACCTACGTCAAACGCGGCTAGCCATCATACCGCAAAACACACCTACGCATTTGAAAAAATAAAATCTATATTTGAACTTGGCGTGCGGCGGTATAGAGAAATAGGCAGCAGAAAAATATCAGGGCTAATAATGGGCGAAACACGTTCCTATGACAAAAGTATAGACGTTTTAACCTCAGATATTCAGATCGCAGTATTTCCTCAAAGTGTCGGCGCGACAATGAAA
>SCLH01000341.1:195814-208460 GCA_004367855.1 Oikopleura vanhoeffeni
GAGAGAGATTTACTGCGAACCTATATGAGTATACTCTAGAATTACAATAAGTCTAGATGCTTCTTCAAAATTCCTATTTTGTCGCATTGCATAAAAATTCAGATTTTGAAATATTTTATGAACTGCAGCCTAGCTTTTTAAAGTAGCTGAGAAATACAATGCAAAAACGAGAAGACAAGACTTTGTTTGTAGACGGATAATAAGTTATCTTTCTGATTTTTTTGTATCAATTTTATCTCGAAGCATTTCCTTGATTGTTTCCAAATTAATTGTTTCAGAAATAAATTTTAATTCCGTATAATTATTTTTTTGATGCTAATTAAAATGCGCAGCCTGAGTACCAAAAAGGGTCCATTCATAATTAGTTATAAAATTTCAGATTCATGCATCCCCTTTTACGAGGTACCCTATTTTTGCGCGTTTGACTACTTATTCTATATAAGTTATATATAAGTTCGGCCATATGTCTTCACGGGTTATGTTTTCAAATACCAAATAAAGTACAATTTTTCCTCCTCGGTTTGAAATTTTTTTTGACTCATGTTTTCATCAGTTTTAAAAAAAATCATCTTAAAAATCGTGATGAAAGACTGTAACCCTAAAGCTTCATACGAATGGGAATCATGACAATATAATCTTAACTTATCTTACTAGCAAGTTTGGATTTTTTTAATCAATAGGTGAAGTACATTTCAGCACATGATAAGCTAACACTGTGAAATGTTTGTTTGAACCAGTTGAGATTGTTCGAAGCTCAATTTAGGCTGTCCTCAGAAATTCAGAGTTCACGAATAAACTGATGTTAGTTATTCAACAATTCGATTAATTACTCGTTTTTTTAAGGGAGTGGGCGTCGCTGATTGAAGCTGTTTTTTGAAGTTTTTTATAAATGGCGTTTCTTGATGAAGCTGGTCGACGTGGTATTAAAAAACCTTTCTGGAACGTGCAGAACAAGTCTACGAAGATAATTTTAATTAACACTAATTGCAGTCTCATACATTCACTACGGCTTCACGCACTTCACCCTGAATAAGCCACAAAAACACAAAAAGTTTCTCACTCCTAGCAATTTACATCAATTTTTTCTAATTTTTTAAGTCAAGTTCTGGAGAAAAATATCAACAATATGTCAAGAGCAAAATTTCCGGAACTCTGACTCAAAAATTGGTGTAAATTGTAAGGAGGATTAAGCTTTAGTGTTCATGATATTGAAAAATTGTAGTATCCTTCATAGCCTTCAGAACGAAGATAAAATCTTGATAAAAATTTTGAAAAAAGGCTAGTTATTGTTAAACAAGTTTTAGCTTTTTATAAAGTAAAACGAAATTAATCCTAAAATATCGGCGGAGGAGTAAGCTTTTGAAAATCCCCAATCTCGATTTCAGATTTTAGTTGTTTTAAAGTTTTTGTCCGAGCAAGCTTCATTCGCTTAAAAAACTCTTCGATTATTTTGGTATTGATGGTCGGAGCTGACACAAAAATACTGAAACATGAAAACTGACGGAGAAGAAAGCTTTTTTTAGTGTTTTGGTAAGGTTTGCTATAGTTCATGTGAGTGCGTAGGTTAGATTTTTGTAATAAGATTGACTGAAATCTTTAAAATGCATGCGAAAGTTGTTCTTGCGTTAAAAGTTTTTTTGGAATTCCACTTTGCTAGTTAAGGGCTCGTATTTTGGCAGATTTGCACTTTTTCAATTTTTTTTTGTCTTTGTTTTTTTGTCGAAGAAAGAAAACGTAGACATGTTAAATATAGTGAAAGAAGCCATTTCCTAGTATTTTCAGTAAGGATTTGGAAAAAATTATGTTTAAAAATTTTGAACCAGTAATGACGAAAATTTTCAAATATTTCCAAACAGTTTGCGACCAAAAAATCTCAAAAAAGTGTCATATGCATTTTTCAAAATAGCATATAAATAATATGTGGTCACGCCTACGCGAAAAGTAAAGTAGCATATCGAAAGAGTTTGTTCGGTGAGTTGAACAAAAAATGCAAAAAAATAATTTGAACACAAATAAGGCAATTTTTTGTAATGTCGGAACTTTTTTCAAAATTTTCTCAATAATTGTCAAATTCGGGAAGTTTTAATTCGACCTCAAAATTTTCTTTAAAGCAATAATTCGAAAATCTGTAATTACAAAGTTGCCTGGATTATAAACATCATTTTGTATGATTGGGATATTCTATCGTGGTAGAATGCGTACCAACTTACACACGTGAAATAGGACATCTCAAAGGAAGGGATAACCATAAAAAGTTTTTTTATAAGGCCACTATATTTCGCGGATATCCGTATCTCAGTGCAGTATCTCAGTGCGTATCTCAGGGCCTCAGTGCAATTTCGACAGATACGTATCTGTCAAATGCACTGAGGCCCTTAAGCCAGAAACCGCATTAAAAAACAGGTGAATCAGCGACAACACTCCTTTAAGACGACTGAAATTCTAGAAAAAAGCGATAATTTCCACGATAATATATATTTCAAAGATTAAATCCTAAAGAATATCTTATTTTTGGCCACATTTAATTTTCTCATGTACAAGTTCTAATTTCTGACGCATAAAGAAATTTCAACTTTTAATTGCTCCAATTTGCAGTCTTTACCTCGGGTAACTCGATGAGTGGCGAAACCTCTGGTGTCTAGCTTTAGCTAGTTGGTCCCAGCGAATCGTTACAAGGTTAAAGGGACTTTCAAAGTGTCTAAAATTGCGAGTTCAGTCTATTCTAACAAGCATTGTTACAGGTTCTTAGTTTATCATTCCAGATGGCTCAAAGAGGTGCGGCTATGGAAAAGAACGCCATTATGGCACAAGCGAAAAAGGGCGCATAGAGCAAGGTTACGAGATGGCTCCTGCGTCCACATAGATTGTATAGTTTAAGTGATATGTCTTTATTGTTTGTAAATTTGCAAGTACAGTTTTTGTAGTTGATCCTGTCAGGAAATTAGCTCATTTAGACTACTTGTCTTCTGTCAAGGCCAAAACTAACGTTTAAGGTCAGTGGCCTGAAGATAACTAAAACTACACTCACTATTATTTTGCAGTTTTCTCTTTGAAATGCTGAACAAGATGCTGTCATCGAACTAATAGTGGAGTCGCGAAAAATCCGGAAAACAATACTAGCATCGACCAAGTCTCCAAACTTCCAAGAGGATAATTTTTTGCTAAGTGCCTATCCTCCGAGTATTGTGTAGCAATACTCTTATAGTATTTGGGCTTCACGAGTGGCCAAGCCTTAGGTCAAGTGTTAGAAAAATTTCTATCCTCGCGCTTCAATTATGATTATACGCAAATAATTTGGCCAAACAAATACCAAAAAAAAAATTCTAAAAAAATTTATTTCGCATTTCCCACGGTCGGGAATTTCCACTCTTATAATAGACATCATCCCTTTTGAAGATACCGAGGTTACAACGAATTTTTGTGGTAATATACGAGGTAGATAATCTACGATTGATTAATGTTCTGGGAGAAGAACATTCTCAAATTAATATATGGATTTAGTATGAGAACTGAAAATGTTATTGCTTTCAATCCAACCTAGAGTATTTTAATAATTTGGCATCAAAGATGAAATTACTATAATTATCAAAATAATGTTTCAATTTACCTAATTGAGTGTTTGAGTCATCCAATACTAATTTTTTAAAAGCTTTCATAGTTTCTCCATCGAATTCTACAATATTTGCAAATAAACTCAGATTGGCCCACAGATTTAGTGGGCATAGACGAGGGAGTTGAGGCACAAGTGCGAGACATGTCTGTGTATATAACAAGCAAGTGACATTATTTCTGTTATAAAAGAGGGAACGATCGGGATGTTTTATGTGAACTCTCATTTAATTGATCTCCTGCGGCGGATCTGTAATTGTCTCGTATAGCGTCTAAATCCAGGCAAAGACTGGTCATCTTAACACAAAGAGTACACTCGTGGTAAAGGTCAGTTATGCTGTACTTCCAAACAATGTTATCGACTGTGTAAATTCGGATGCTCGGCAAAAAAGTTAAACTACGCGATAATTATTTATCAAATAAGTGTTGTAATCGCAGGGATCTGACATAATAAAGATCGGATCGATAGTTTGTTAACGATCGATGATTTGATCACAATCAGGGTTGACCAAAAATTTCGGCTTGTATTCTCGCAGATAAGAGATTTAGATCTGAATCTGATATTTTTTTGGATGCCGATTTGAGGATCCCGACAACCCTAAGGTGTGATGTAGTACTTTTTACGGGTGGGGGTTTTTCGGGTTTGAAGGTAAATTTAAGAAATACCCAAAATTTCTGTGTAAACTCTTTACTGGTCGTTGAAACGTGGAAGCAAAAACCTGAAAAACTTTTCAAATTTATTTAAGAAGTAAATTTGAAATGATTAAACAAAAAGAGCTTGAATTTTTTGTGTCATTGGTCTAAAAATACAGAAACAGCTCGCTGCCTGTGCACGCTGTTGAGGCCCTGTGTTATAATCTCTGCTCGCCTAGTTACACTTATAAGACCTCCCCTGACCAGTTAAAACGCCCTTTTTGGTAAAAGCTGCTTCAAACGGGGCGCTTAAGTGGTTCACCACTTGTAAATCTATCCATGTGGTCCGGATACATTAATGAGAATGGTGATCTCAATGGACTAGTTGCAACGAGGATTGTGCAAACAATGCATTTGCGTGGGTTTCCATGACCTTTTTGCGTTAGGGTTAAACCGAAAGATAGGCAAAAATGGGAATCATAAGAATTTTAGTCTGCTATCGGTGGAAATATTTTTTTTGAGATTCTTCCTTACTGGTGAAAATTTCAATATTGAAAATTTTCATTTCAAAAATTTCCCAGCATACATCAATTAAATCACTTTCGCATATTAAAACAACCACTGTTATGTTATATTTGTAAAATAGTAAAAAATACATTTTTAAGAATGACTTTTAGTATTATTTATTCATTTCAAGGTAATGGTGTTTAGAAGTAAAACTTTTCGAAACACTTGTTATAACAAGGACTGTTATTTTAATTTTTTTAGGACTTTTTTAAAATATTTGTGATTACGACAAAGTCACAAAATTGTCACAGAAAATTTTTTTCTGGATCGTTTCTTCTGAGTACTTTTCGGGATTCCGGCAACTTGTACTTTGGAATTTATAGAGAAAGACATGACGCGAGATCTCCTAGAGTTCAATTACTCCAACCAATCAGCGAACCAGCTTTCTGTTTCCGCTTCCTTAGTATAGAAAACTCAAATAAAATCTCTAGTGTCTTTGGACCTCGCCTGAACATTTTTGACTTACGAGTCCTTACAAATAAATCAAGATAATCACTTTCTTACTTCAAATACTACTGTGTGAATATAAACCATCAGTAAATCAGGCCCAATCTAGTATAGAACGACGCAAGACGCATTCTAGTTCATAAGTATTAGTTCAAATTAAAGAGTGTTAGGGTGAAATCAGTGAAGCAATCATTAGATTGACTAATATATATTGGCATTTTATTCCGCTAAGTTGGTCGATGATTTACTGGGGGTTTATTTGTGGCTGTGAAGAATTCGGAGTTAAAATTATTGGTTTCAAAATAGTTCAATTTATAGTTTAAGGGGCGGTGCTTTTATTGAAAAAAAGACGATTTTTGTTGTTTTGACGGGCAATACTTGAAGACTATCACATTGTGCTGAACCCAATGGAAATTACCCAATCAGGGATCGTAGGCATGAGGAAACTATCAAAAACGTATTGTTGATCGGATCATAGAAGGGGTGATGAATTAAAACTATATTGTTCGATCGGATCGAATCGCGAATCAAGAGAGGGTGGTTGACTAATTGTAACTATATGGATCGGATCAATGGAGGGGGAACGATGATTATAATCAGTATTGGAATCGTATCGAATCAACTGACCCCTCAAAATTTTAATCAATTGGAATCGAGCTGGCTGTATACATATTGGAGGATCGAATGACACTCCTAATTTGACCTTATCGTAGCCATCATTTGCACTTAGATTCAGTACTTGTATGAGATCGACTGACTCCTCATTGAATTATTATTGGATCGGCTATCAAATGCGGCTATTTTGAAAAATAGGCAGGCTAACAATAGTTATTTACAGATAAAAATATTTAGTTTTTGGTATTCTGAGCGTGATTTACTGTGAGATTTTGTTTTCATATTTCATTGTTTCCGTGACATTTCCTCAATACGTATTTTTCGATAAATCTTTTCTACGTTCATGTTTATTTAAATTAACTTTATTTCCTTTTTTTCAATAAAATTATAATTTTACATCCTAGAAGATTTGTAACGAAATAAAACTATAACTTTAAGAACACCGAAATTCTTACTCTGGACCATTATTTCTAAAGCAACTTAAACTACTAGATATTGTCCAATTTGACCAAATCAGAGCATTGCCAAAAAACGGCGAGAACAAGATGTAGAAAGTACGCGTATAGTAGAATTACGCGTATAGTTCGGGTTTTTTGGCTCGACAACTTTCTAAATATACGCCCACCCTGCGTATCCTGCTGTATTTTATGTCTCAAAAACGCAACAAAAAACATCGAATGTCACGGATGGCTTGCCAAATTAAAAGCGAGCTTACAAAACTGAAGAAATTACTTTTAAAAATCTCCTCCCTGGTTTAAGAATGATTTATCGCTCGAATTAACCGGACAGAACGTGTTTTGGAAAATTCTTAGATTTGGCTTCAGCATTATCAAAAAACCATATTTTGTCTTTATTTTGGGGTTCCAATTTGGAACAAATTGGAACTTCCAAATCAAAATGTATCTTTTTCCTGGATAAAAATTCATGAATTCAAAATCATCATGAATGTGTAGCTGATAAGTCCGTGCAGAGCCCCGTGCAGAGATTTTGTCCAAATTGGTTCTCTTTTTTTCATAAATCGGGTTTTGATTTTCCAAAAATTGATACATTGTTATTAAAAGATATAGGTCCTGAGCAATATTTTCAATACATTAAAAAAGGGCATTCCTGACCATGTTTGAGGAAATAAAGACCACCAAAATGCTTATATTTTTTTCAAAAATTTCATGAAATAATCATCTCGATATAATTCGTTCTTGACCCCCCAATTATGGACGACCACCCTCTTGAATAGATTAAAATCGTCATTTATGATTGGTTTAAAGTCCGAATGATCAAAATCTAGCTAAATCTCCAAAAATGTAACCAATCAAAATTGAGCTGAAACCTTATAATTTTGGAAAAAAATCTATACTTCTACCAGCGCAAAAATTCAGTTAACGTTTAATCTGAATTGTTTGGCGATATGCAATTTGAGCGATCTCGGACAACCTAGTCGCAGAGTGAAATATCCTTCGGTTTACAAATTCTTTGAAGATAAAATTAGTTTTTACCTCAGTTTCAGATTTATCGTAAATTTTCGAAGATTCAACAGTTCTTTCTATTGGTGCTTGGATTTTTGGCGGTTCAATTGTAAATTTAATGTTTTCCAAATTAACTGAATTTCTTGGAGATTCGTCAATTATTGGAGTTAATGGACCCGAATTGAATTCACTTGGCAATTGAACTTTTCTTAGCAATGAAGGTTTTTTGCTCTTTTCCCTCATCTTTTTCCTCATAGCTTTATCCTATTTAACGAGTAAGAATTTCTTGTAATACATTTTTAGATTTTGTGTGTATAAATATATATTTTTTATTAAACACAAATTCATCGAGGTATTTTTTTTTACTATTTCACTCATAAACATATGATCTGTATTTTTGTAAAAATGATTTTTTTATTTTTTATTGCGAGTTCTAAAAAACTCTCAGAAATTTTCGAGTTATCTTTTTTTTTAATTTTGCTTGTACATATCGAAAATTTTCAAATAATAGAATTTTATACAGTTTTTAAAATTATTTAAGTCGAGTTTAGTTTTTTGACAAATCAATAAGATTAAAAAAACGGTGTTATCTGTTACAGATCAATTTTATGAGGATTTTGTTAATAGTGTTTTCAAAATCCTTCCATTTTAGTTCACAAAAATCTTCAAAATATTATGCATGTATGAAGAAAACTGAAATAAGGAATAATTAAACAATTCCCCTTATACCACCTTTGTCTTTCTTTCATCGTTAAGATCATTGCGAAAAATTGAATTTTTAGATATTTTTAACAAGTGGCAGATTATTAACCATAAATATATTTGAAATCAGGGAAGAGGCCCATTTTACTAAATCAATCCAAAATTTCCGTACTATTTACTACAAATGAGCTCTCATCCCGGATTTCATATATTATTAAAGAATTCTGGACCCTACCTGTGTCTCAGCTGAGACTTCTTTCTGTTTGTTCTCTTTATTTTTTGATCCATCTTTTGCAATCATATTGACCTCCGGTTTCTCCGGCTCAACTTTTTTATTTTCAAGACTGGGTAATTTCACATTTTTCTTTTTCAGTATTCTCTCAGGCATCGTGTTCACTGTAGATTTTTCTTTTTCGGCTTGCAATTTCCGCCTATGCTCTCTGCCTCGCCCCTTAATCGGCACCTCAACTTTTTCAGTTTGTAATTTTGATGAAATTACGGTCGATATTTGCTTTTCAAGTAATTGTAAAACTGTTAATTCTTGCTTTGCCACGTTTCCGCCTGCTGGTTGATGGCTTGACGTGCTAGCTACTGGAGGTATTACTGAAATTAATATTAGGGAAATAGAAAAGTCGAAATCGATTAGTTTAAGGAGGTGAGAGGGGAAAAGGTGATGCACTTTTTATGGTCAAATGTGAGATCATAGTTACTGGAATTTCATTGTACTCTTCAGCAAATTGATAAGAGGTGAAAGTGTCAAACGATAAAAAAAGTTTATGGCAAATCCTGACGGTATGTCAAGTTTAAAATTTGTACCTTAGTTTTCAAAGAGAAATAAGACTTCCAAGTTCATGAAAGTTGATATCACCAGTCAGTTATTAAAATTATTTCATAGAATAACAAGGATGAATATGAAGGAAATATAAAAATTTAAACATATCAAAATCACGTTAAGTAGCACGAAAAGTATATTTAAACGGAATTTAACATCATTCAGCGATGACAACCATCGGCTGGCTTTTCTCGAATATTTTCAAATTATCTTAAAAGACATGTCCATTCAGCATTTTGTCAAGAATTGAAGAAATACTAAAAATTTGCAATTACCGAACTTGATAAATCTTCCCGTTGAAAATTTTAAAACCATAAAAGTTTATGGCAATATTATTTAACGATGTTTTTGAAAAAAATGTTCTTAAAAACACAAAAAATATTGCTTCAAACTTTTACGGTTTTCAAAATTTTATTTTAGGATATTTTCGAAAGCTTGGAGGCGCAGCGGGCAGATCAATCATATCTTGAAAAGCGTTTTTGAAAATCATAAAAGTTTGAAAGAATATATTTTTCGAAGTTTTCGCAACACTTTTGATATTCCAAAAAAATATTTCTTAAACTTTTAAAGTATTACGGTTTCCAAAGTTTATTTCGAGACATTATTCGCGATCGTTGGAGAGAACTGCGAGAAAGCTACGGTTCAAACATGACGACTCCCTTAAGGAAGAAATATCTATAGCTGTGTTGGATCGTAAATCTAGTCAGCAAATTTTCGATTCAATATTTTGAAGCAATGGACTTTAATCAAAAGATTAACAGCTTCCAATAAACCTACGTATTTATAATCGATTAATTCATGTTTTTAAATTGTGGGTTCAATTCATTTTAGCAGATGGGTGCGAAACTCCCTGCAAATTGCTGTAAAATATAGCAAATTTGCCGCAAAAAAAACTTTGGTCCGTAGAAACTCGAACTTAGGTCAAGCAATAACATGCAAACATTTAATGAGACCATTTGCCTTATTTAGTCTATGCAACATAGCCTATGTTACATAGGCTATGTTTTACTTGAAAAAATTATTTTAAAACTAGAATTACTAGTCCATCCAATAGAAATCGCAAATTTGCTTGTTTTCCGGAATGTAAATACATAACACTTTAAATTAAAAATTTGAATTCAGGATTTTTGGCTGTTGAAAGTTGCTATGCAAATCATTATTTTTTGAAATCTCAGTGGGCTGAAAACATCGAGGAGACTTAGCTTATAAATCGATACTGTCATCACGGATTGAAATTGTCAAATAAAATATATTCAACAATTATTAGTATTTTCTAATGAAAAAATGATAAATATATTCAAATAATATTTATTTCGGATCACCTTCAATAAATATTAAATACAGGGGGGGCAATATCGCCGGAAGTTTTTTGTCAAATAATTTCGGCGATATATCCCTTATCCACACTTTTGTTAATATCCCGGCCCTGATTAGGAAACGTAGTGTGTTTTTAAGTGGGAGGGCCGGGATATTTACAAAAGTGTGAATATGGAATATTCGGCATTTTCGGCGATGTTGGCATTTTGATCAAAAATGAAAACGCTTAAGCGTTCAAATGACGTCATGTTTCGAATAATTTTTTAAATTTTATATGGTGTAACACCATTGGTGTTTCACAATCAGTTCGAATGAAGTGAATCAACAAAATGCGTCGAATTAAGTACTCCGCCAAACCGAATCAAATCAAAGTTGAAAAAAGTGAGTTTGGGAAATTGACTCTTCAAAATGACGTCATTCATGACGCACACAAAGTTATTTGTAATAGAAATTTTTAAAAAATTCGGCTATATTGTCAATATCATATTGAGCACTTTTGACGATATTGGCACTGAAAGTATTTCAGCTAAAATCGTGAAATTGCGTAGGTTTTTTCGGCGATATTGGGCCGGCGATATCGTTCCCCCTGTAGCGCTTATTTTAAATCGTATGAATCATACGTAGGGAGCGAACCGGGCTAAAATCTAACTTTTGAATTAGAGGGTTAAGGGCCTCGGTGCATTTTGACAGATATTGTATCTGAGATACGGATATCCGCGGATATGTGCTCTTGATAAAAAACTTCTTACTGGGTTAATATAAGCCATTCTCAAGCCATTCTCAAATATCTCGTTTATATATATGAGGCTTCGATGGCGGTAGAGAAATTACTAGACTCGCTTTATCAGCTCTGAGTCTTCGTTTCACTTTAATCAGTTAATAATAGAATGTTCGGTTTGCTTATAGCTATTTAAATATTTTTGACAAGTGTCAAAAATATTCTGGATTATGTTGTTAATTCGATTCTTCTATCCTGAGATTATCGGGAGTAATCGTATAATTCCAGACTTCACTCGAAAAAAAAAACCTTTATTTTTCCTTAATAAAATGAGAAAAAACGAAAATAGTGTTAGCTTCTACAGTAGCGCATGAGATAGCTTCGACTCAACATCATTAAGGTTATTAATATTTTTAATTTTTAAATACTAGTAGTTTATAGACGTTATTCTCACTTTTGAAAATATAAAACTAATGCAAACTAATCTTTAATATAACATTTTATGTCGAAAAGCACAAAAATATGAAGGTTATTAGTAGGTTACTAACACTGAAATTGGNCGTTTAAAGAAAATTTTGAGTTCGAATTAAACTTTCCGAATTCGACAAATTATGAGAAATTTTTGAAAAAAGTTCCGAACATTATCAAAAAATGCCTTATTTTGTGTTCAAATATTTTTTGCATTATTTGGTTCAAATCAACGAAAAAAACTCTTCAATATGGCTACTTTGACTTTTCGCGTAAGTGACCACATATTTTTTATATGCTATTTGAAAAATCATATGACACTTTTTTGAGATTTTCGGTCGAAACTTTTTGGAAATATTTCGAAAATTTTCCTCATTTCTGGTTCAAAATTTTTCAAACTAATTTTTCTGGAATCATCAGCTGAAAATATTGAGAATGCCTTCTTTATCTTAAATCAAATATGTCCTCGTTTTGTTTCTTCGCTCTTGTTTATACTCTGAATCATACTTTTTTGAATGAAAATACGGTTTGCGCGAAATGTACTTTAGCCAAAAATTAAAGGAAAATTATTTCACCGAGACTTGCCTAATTTGTAAGCCAACTCGTTCACCACGCAAAATCAAATAAATTTAACTTATGAAAATAAATATTTCTTTGGATGTGCTAAAATTTAGTTTTTTTTGTCTTTTTTAGGAAATTTTAATTTTTGATTTTGACGTAGAAATCAGTTGAAATTAAATTATATAAATTTTCGATGGTGATCAAGACCATTTTTTGAAGCTTTTAATTAATAAAAAAGAAAAAAGAAATTTTCATGTAATTTAGACACCTAAAGTACCAAACGCGCGTTTTTAGAGTGTTTATTTTAAAGACGATTTATAAAGTAAAAATAATCGATCTGAAAAAGAACCGATTAAACAAAGTGAGCTCAAAAGTGGCAACTTTGAAATACTTTTTATTCGAAAATTATGAGGTGGCAAAAAGTTTCTCATGAAGACAAAAAAAATTGAGAAAGTGCAAATCTGCCAAAATGCACCGACCCCCTTAAGGGGGTAGCAGCGATGTGGCAGATTGGTACATTTTTTCGGAGCGATTTTTGAAAGAAAAAAAAATGTGAAAAATTTTTATATTATTTTTTATCTAAAAGTAAAGTGTCCATACTTGCAAACGTTTATATTTTTAAACTTTTTACATACTTAAGTATCTGTAAAAACATCAAAAACCACTTTTCATTATGACTCCATTTCCAACTTGACCCGATGTGAGAATTTTTTT
>SCLH01000341.1:214953-238961 GCA_004367855.1 Oikopleura vanhoeffeni
CAAATTGCCATTCCAACATATCTATAGATGCCAAAACAATTTAAACGCTATTTAGAAAATTATATAATCTTTATTTTGATTTTTGGTCAAAAAACGTATGATAATTTTTAAAAATTGTCCTGATTTATATTCAAAATATGAAAAGTTAATTTTTATGAATTAACTGTTTGAAAACATTGACAATACTCACATTAACTTTTGTCGAAGATGCCGACGTTTTGATAAAGTGGTCTTGTTCATACTCAGATTCATAATTTTTACAATCAAAATATGGTTTCGTAAAAATCCATCAATTGCCAAATTTTTAAGTCACGGGGATGGTCCAGGACCTCGGAGGACCATCGTTTAAATTTATTTCATTCAAGCTACAAAAAATTCGAGCTGTATAAAAAAAACATTTTTGATGTACTGATATTATTTTTTCGAGTTTTTGAAGATTTTAAATTTCGATTTTGGCGTCATAATCGTAAAACAATGAATTAAATAAAGTTAAACATTGGTCCCCTCCGGTACCTGCGGTTATTAAGAAATTAAAAAAACACGTTAACTCCCGTAGTGGCCGACAATCTCTGGATCCGTAGTGTCTTTGCACCATCCGTGGTGTTGCATTTGAATCAAGCATATAACCGACGATTCATTATCAACATATATTTTTTCAATGATAATAATATTATACAAAAAATTTTCTACTGTCTTATAAAAACAATTTTTCAAAAAAATTTATAAAAAGTCATCAAATGTGAATAAGAAAATTAAAAACTCTCTCATTTTCGCCGATTTTGCCAATTTTTATTTTTACATGATTAAGGGTCCTAAATTGCGATTAAAGGCGATTGCACCACGGATGGTGCAAAAGACACTACGGGAGTTAATTTAGACAACTTCGATCGGATCCTACCGTTTTTAAGTGTTTTTTCAGAAGGCGATTTATAAAGTAACAATTATAAATTTGAAAAAATCTGATNAAAAAAAAATAAAACCAAATTGCCATTCCAACATATCTATAGATGCCAAAACAATTTTAAACGCTATTTAGAAAATTATATAATCTTTATTTTGATTTTTGGTCAAAAAACGTATGATAATTTTTAAAAATTGTCCTGATTTATATTCAAAATATGAAAAGTTAATTTCTATGAATTAACTGTTTGAAAACATTGACAATACTCACATTAACTTTTGTCGAAGATGCCGACGTTTTGATAAAGTGCTCTTGTTCATACTCAGATTCATAATTTTTACAATCAAAATATGGTTTCGTAAAAATCTATCAATTGCCAAATTTTTAAGTGACGGGGACGGTCCAGGACCTCGGAGAACCATCGTTTAGATTTATTTCATTCAAGCTACAAAAAATTTGAGCTGTATAAAAAAAACATTTTCGATGTACTGATATTATTTTTTCGAGTTTTTGAAGATTTTAAATTTCGATTTTGGCGTCATAATCGTAAAACAATGAATTAAATAAAGTTGAACATTAGTCCCCTCCGGTGCCTGCGGTTAATAAGAAATTAAAAAAACACGTTAACTCCCGTAGTGGCCGACAATCTCTGGATCCGTAGTGTCTTTGCACCATCCGTGGTGTTGCATTTGAATCAAGCATATAACCGACGATTCATTATCAACATATATTTTTTCAATGATGATAATATTATACAAAAATTTTTCTACTGTCTTATAAAAACAATGTTTTAAAAAAATTTATAAAAAGTCATCAAATGTGAATAAGAAAATTAAAAACTCTCTCATTTTCGCCGATTTTGCCAATTTTTATTTTTACATGATTAAGGGTCCTAAATTGCGATTAAAGGCGATTGCACCACGGATGGTGCAAAAGACACTACGGGAGTTAATTTAGACAACTTCGATCGGATCCTACCGTTTTTAAGTGTTTCTTCAAAAGGCGATTTATAAAGTAACAATTATAAATTTGAAAAAATCTGATTACACAAAGTAGGCTCAAAGGGATCAAGTTTTGTTTTGAGATTTTTTTTTAAATAATAAGGTAGAAAAAAGTTTACCGTGAAGAAAAAACAGGAAAAGTGCAAATCTGTATGTAAACACTATTAAGTTTTTTAGTGGTAATTTATAATTTTCACATATAATTTTCATTGAACTTTTTAAGTTGTGAGTCACAACCAGGGATCGGATTTTTCCGGGTCGCCCGGGTCGACCCCTCGAACAAAATTCTCCCGACCTCGAGACACCGGATCGAAAAAAAAAAAAAAAAAAAAAATCCACCTGACGAAAAGAACTCGGTCGGCACGTTATCGGACCCGACCGACCTGGAAATTTCAGAAAAAAAAAATCGACCCGACCTGGTCAATTTTGAAAAAATCCGATCCCTGGTCACAACACTGTTTTGCTTATTCAAACAATTATTGATCATTATCGGCAACAATTTGTCCTGAATTCCTCAAAAACCGAATTTTTTTAATTGCGTTTAGAAAATTACGTCAAATCTCAAACAATTTTTTCCCTTTTTATTATATGTCTGGGAATTTTGGCATTCAAAAACCTTATTTGCTAATATGCACAAAATTTCGCTGAAATTTTTCAAATATTACAAATTGTAATTTACAATCAACAAAATATTTTTTTTGTTTTTAAAAAAATTACTAAATTATCGGGGGAAATGTCCTAATTTTTGGTCAATTCAGCTTATTCATTGCTTAATTGAACCAAAATTATGACATCAAATATTAACACATAATGTGTGGAATGTTTGAATACTTAATTTTGCTTATGTATAAATACATAATGTGGCATATGTTCGAAATTTCAATTTTCGCATACTCTGATTATTATACATACAAAGAAATGGCCAATAATTATTCACCAAATGTGAATAAAAACTTGAAAAATAGATTGCTGATAATCAAATTTGCTGGACAAAAACAATTTGTTTAAAAATATTTATTTATTAAATTTTGACCGATCCTTAACAATTTTATTTGCTTCTTTTTCCTTATCGACGTTTTTCTCTTCTTCAGCTTGCATCCCCATAGCCGACTGAACGTCATTCATGTCAATCACCATACTATTTCTAGGCGATTGTTTCAACTGAATTGTCATCGAAGCAGATTTTCGTCGTTCAATTTTGGACATATCAGAATCCATTTCTTCGATTTCTTTTAATTTTTTTTCAATTTTTTTATCAGCTTCTATTTTAGCTTGAACTTTTTCCTTTTCGTCAAAGTCATCTCGTGCTTTGATACTTTTCACTTCGGGGGTGACTGTTTTGCCAGTATATGCATTTATCATCATCATTTTTATCCGTTTTCGACGTTCTTGACTAGTTTCTTCAGTTTTAACAAGCTCTGTATCAGAATTATAAATAACCAGACGATTCTTTATGATATTTTCTTCAATCACTGGGCTATTTTCAAGGATATCATTCGTTTCGGAAGTCAGCAATTCAACTTCTTGCCCATTTTGAAATAAATCAAACTTTTTGACCAAAGTTCCAAATTCAATAGGCTCTTCTTCGTGTTCGTTTGTGGTCTTTGTTAGTGATTTTGTTTCTTCAGATGTTATATCCTCCGGGTTTTTCGTGAAACTTTTTTGTTCGATTTTAGAATCAGTCTGCTCCCTTCCCGGTTTGTGATGTACTTCGTTTTGATCTACTTCCGGTTTGGTTTCCAGAAAACTTTGAGTCAATTCCTGTTTGAAATTTTGTTCGATTTCAAGTTCCGTGGTATTTTCTGGGGCATGAACTTCCGGTTGGAAATGAGGTTCTGATAAATTGACTTCCGGTTTTAAGTGTGGTTCTGATAAATTTACTTCCGCTTTGAAATTTGGTTCTGATATATGAAATTCCGGTTTGAAATGAGATTCTGGTGAATTGACTTCCGGTTTGAATTGTGTTTTTGTTTTATAAACTTCCGGTTTTAAATGCGGATCTGTTGAATCGATTTCCGGTTCTATTTCTGGCGTTTCAGATTTTTCCAGGTCTTCCATTCCTACCATAGTCAAAATGTCTTCAGAATTAGAATGAGAAAAATCAGTCACATTTGTGACATCAGACTCATCTGGTTCTTGATCTGATTTTATCGAAAGAAATGACGAGTTATAACTAGGTATGCTGATTTCATCGTTTATAAGAGCTAAATTTTCTAGTGAAATAAATTCATCTGAGGAACCGTCAACCGTTTCATCTAACTCGACCGATTCTCCCAAATGAAATACAATTTCTTCGACGAATTCAGACTGATTTTCGTTAATTTCTGAATGATCAACGCTGCTTTCTAGAAGAGTTTCATCTGATAAATACCCCTCTTCAAAGTCATAATTTGCCTTTTTTCGTATTATAACAATTTCCTTCAAATTAAACTCGGTATTTGTGGTGGCGTCTTTTGAAAGTTTTTTTTGAATAAATTTTCGAGGATTTTCAGTCATGATATCTTTAGCTGACCGAATGGTTTGGTTAAAAACTTGTGTTAATTCTTCTTGAGTGTCGGAAACTTGAAGTAGAAGATGAGTCATCGATATCATTTCTACAATGGCTTTAAATCTATTTCTTAATACTGATTATTAATGTTACATATAGGTTATTCACTGTAATTATCAGAACGGAAAATGGAACGTCCAATTTTAAAACAAAGATTGGAATCCCTAGGCTTCTTCTTTCGCGTTCTGGTTTGACCCGCTTTATACCAATGAAAGCACCGGATATCACTACTTCGACCAATAAAAGCTTTAAAAATTAGTTCAAACACGAACGCTAAACTAAAGGCCTAAAGATACCTTTTTTGATAAACCTGTTTATCTTCAAAATCTTAAAACCAAATTAAAAAAGTCAAAGATTTAAATTTTCAAAATATAATGATATTCTGACATGTACAAACGGTTCTACTAATGAAATATCCAAAATTTATTTTTGGGAACTTTCTCAACCGATTTGAGTCTGACTAAGAAGTTCTTAAACGCGTGTGCATGAATCTTAAAAACTGTGCTGACAGCTACTTTTGGGAGTATTAATCTTTTGACCCTTTTTCTGGAAATAGTTTCAAAGCCAATTTCCTATATTTGCCATAAACTCATCAAGTTCAACATCGTCACATTGTTTCGTATTGTAGAGTCCCACAATTTTATTTATCGCCTGCGAGTTTTGCTCTATATTTAGGGTGTCAAAACCAAAAGATTGTATTTTTGTACAAATAAATCGTAACTTATAGTTTTTTAGCAATTAATCCTGAGATTTATAAATTCAAAACAATATTGATAATTTTCGATTTTGCCACCCAGTACCTAAAGCGCGTGCTATTTCAACCATTGAACATTTAAAGTCAGACAATTCTTCCAAAATTTTATACGCATCTTCAAAGGCATAATTTTCTGAGGCAAATCTATTGTTGTGTTCCAATATGTTTGATTACAAGAAAAAAATTTCAAAAAAAAATTTTTAACTCATGAAAAAAAACCGGGTGTGATGTTTTTTATAAGAAGTATCAACTAAGAAAAATTTATTCGATACAATTTTTGTATTAAATTTCGTTTTATAGAATAATTATCCAATTAGATTTCGGAAAACTTGCAAAAAGGTTTAGCGTTTTATGTTTTAAAACGCTGACAAAAGAAGGCAAAATAATACCCTTCAGCAACTAAATATATAAAACCCATTTTTTTTATAAGTTTCACATTAATCGAAAAAAAGATGAAAAAATTTATATACTTGTTAATCATCGTGATTGTTTCAAATTTAAAGCAGGGATTTCGAAATTTTTCATCATTTGTTAAACGCATTGGTTGATTTCAAAGATAGGGAGTGTTCAGCATCAAAAAAAGGGGCAGATCCAAAATTTGAGATCAGTCACGTGACCAGATTTTTTTATTTTATCGTGAATAGAAAAAGTCGTTAAACTGGTGGTTCGGCTAGAGAAGAAACGAATTATAGTAAAGTAAATCTGAAAACATATTTGAAATCTCTGAAACACTTCACATGCCTCTTTTTTACTTTTTCCGAATTTCGATTTAGGGCGCGCAAGAGAGCAAAATCGTGAAAATTGACGAATTGATCACTGTAACGACCCAACTGTTTTCAGAGTTCTTATATTTTTGTCATTGTTGACGAATGTCTTGAGGATCATTTTTGCAAAATTTGAGTCACGTGACCGACCTCAAATTTTGGCTCTGCCCCTTTTTTTGATGCTGAACACTATCCAATCCTTTTTTTTCAAAATTTGAAAATTTCCTCATAAGGGTGCTCCCTATCTTTGAAATCAACCATTGTGTCTTGTTCAGGGCGGACCAGAAACACTTTCCTCTAAATATGCTTTCTCAGCGGATAAATGATTAAGAATAAATAACTATTATAATTGACTCCTCTAGCTGGACAAAACTTTGAATTTTTTTGCAAAGTAATAAGAATTGTACATTCTGCACAAGTTCAACTTTTGAAATTTACAAGTCAGTGCATTAGCTTTGTAGTACAATTAAACCAAAACGTTGCTTTTTATCAAAATAATTTACTTTTGAAAGTGTTTTCCAAAGCTTTTTATCTTGCGCACTCTAGTGTTAATTGTATGTTACGAAAACCCCGCCCAAAATCAAGTTGTGTTACAGTTTACAAACCATTTAAAAATATTTCCTACGAAGTAGAGTAGACTTTTTCATGGTCTAGTAACTAGACTCTAGTTAATTTAGAAATTAAATTTACTGAGGTCTATTTTTTTCATATTTTAAACACGATTTCTCTCCATTATTCTTCTCAAACTTGCTCTCTATAATTCGTTTAATTGTGCTTTATTCTCTGCTAGAAACATGAACGTTTTCCTATATTTTCAGTACTAGGATCTGTTCATAATCAACCACGCACGGCTTAAGTGTGATTTGGACCCTACTGCAAAGGTCCAATCAAAAAATTAGTCATTTTTTTCTTGTTAAGCATGACTCGACACATCCGCCAATTTTGCCTCCAGGCAACATATGACGCTCAGAAAATCACAACTGTGCCGTAATGCCCCTCCTCGAGGTACTTTGTCTTTTCAAATCATAGCTTTGGCGTGAGAAAGCACGCTTTTTCAAAGAATTTAAAAAAAAACCTTATCGATTTCGAATCCAGGACTTTATTTCTAACTTCCAGGATCCCAGAATCACGGTTTGACAATTTTTATCTTATCTCAAGGTTATCGTATAGAATTTTTGAATAATACATATTTTGAATAATATCAAACGAATCCTAACTTGATCCTAAAATTCCGATTTTGAGTTGTGCGAACGAATTTGATCATGAGGCGGGTGTTTAAGCGTTTTATTTTTTCGCTGATTTTATAAGATATCCGAGGCATTCAAAATATTTAAAATTGATTCGGGTGGTTCAAATGCACCCCCAATGAAATCATCAAGAAAAATTTCGAAATTTTCCCATTTTTTTCAAAATCAGCTAACAAAATATGACTCAACAAATACGCCAAGTTTGGCTCCAGGCAGCATGACGCTCGGAAATTACAACTGTGCCGTTAATCCCCTTCTCGAGGTACCGTATGTTTTTATAACAGGTCTTTGGCGTGAGAAAAGCTTTGATATTGAGGAGGGTATTTCAGAGTATTATTATTTTGTTGATCACAGAATGTTTTGTAGACGATTTGTCACCTTTACTGTTAATTTCGCTTAAATTTGTAGAAATAATTCCAAGTCAAAGTTTTATCTCCTCATAATATGTCGCTGCACTGGAGCATTTGACAGTATTTAAATTTTGTCTGAAAAATTTGATACTGGACTATTGTTAACCAATAAAAAACAATGTGAATCCCATAAAAGTGCATGTGAAATCTTTGAGGCGGTACTGGTCGCTGGAATTTTCTTGATATAAAAAAGCCACACAGGGCTTTTAGGATACTAGTCAGATTAGCCATCTTGTAGAACTATCCCTTAGCTTGTGGCAACCTACACTTTTTTCATCACCCGAGTCATTTTGGAGCATTTGTAATGCCCCTTAGGCCTCATAAAACCAGCGACCAGTATCCCTCTTCAAGAAAGTTGTAGGTTTTCCAAATTATCTTTTTATTCATAAAAATAACATCATTATTAAAATTTAACTGAGTATATTAAAGTCAGTTGACTTCTCCAAAGAAATAATAGAAAATTGTAAAAATTTTCTAAGTAATTTCAAATCAGATCTTGTGATTTTGCTGAAAATTTTTTTAAAAATTCAAATTTTCACAGTGTTTATGACTTAACCGACCGCCTTGATTTCAAAAATGTTTTCAAAACATTTTTAAAATCTTGGGAAAGGCAAAATTCAAATTTCGTAATTTGTTTAAATCGAGCTCAGAAGTGAAAATAAAAAACGTCAATATCGAGCGTCAGAGTATTAATATTTCTGAATAATAAATATTTTGTATGTATACTCAGTTCGTTATTTCATTTCTGAAAAAAAAGAAGAAAAAAACCAGTAAGTAGAAGTAATTTTAGCACTTGAAAGAAAGGCCTAGGGAACCCCTCTTTAGATATGATTCATTTAGATAAAAGCTATCTATTACGGAGCTTAGATGTATCGTCGATTAATGCCTGTCTGCCGATATTTTCTAGTCAAAATATCTCAACCAATGGATCTTATGACAAATTTTTTTGGACTCAGTAAATAAGTGTACCACAAATAATACAAAAAATACTCCTCCTTTGGCAAGATTCCAAAACGTAATAAAGGAAGAGATAGATTTTCGAAGCTTGATGTCCAAAAAACGCTGGTTTATTGCATAATCTAGAGAAAATATAGCATTTTATGAAAGAAAATTTTCCCAAAGAAGTTTTGTCTACTAATTGTACTAGGTACAAGTTATGTGAAAATTTAAGTCTATTTCAAAATAAAACCGCCAGATATTATCGCTTTTCCGTTTTCAAAAGTTGATCTCGTAAAGGTAACTTGTCCAGGCGTGTATTTATAAAAATGGTTGAAAATATAGTTATGAGAGTGCAAATCCGTGAAACTTGTGTAATTTAAGATACTTCGTGGTCCTCAGGAATTCTTTGTGAGATTATAGCTCTTTTCTTGTTGTAAATAACAAAAGTCTCTGACGTTAATTGTATTTCAATTAACACATTTGATATATCTTTCATTTTTTTCTTGGCAAAACTCGTCTCAAGTGGATAATACAACATAGCCTGATCTTGTGAAGATTTTCGCAATGAAATAAATTTGATTTTTTTGAAATTTGACAAAAATCAGGTTTAAGCTTTGATGCCACAAGATATGAAGAATTTTTGATAAAATGAATGCATTTGTATTTTGAATCTATTTACCGTATCACGTAGTCTTCCCGCTGATTTTGATCGTTCTCCTCCTTCCCGAGTTTCTTTGATTGCAGTTTCTATTCTGGCCATTCTAATAGGAGTCAAATTATTTGACTCAAATATCTTTTTTGATTTATTATGATCAAACCATTTTTATACATTTGTCAAAAATATTTTATCATTTTTCACTTTTCCTTATTTTACTGCTCAATCTGTGGACTCAGCATGTCAAAACAACCCCGTACTCTGACAATTGTCAATCGGCACTTAATAACAAAGAAAAAACATATTTAGTTCCCTGTACATGTCAAACAGTTATTATCAGACTTATGTCATAGCCCGAACAATTGTAGGTAAGATAAAATAACTACTGAACGCGAATTTAATTTATACATAGATATTTTTCTCTATAACGTTAATGGTTTTACTCTTGTGGATATTGGAAAATCTGAGGTCCAATCAAAACTGAGAATAAGTTATATTATATCGTAAAAAGATAAATGAGCAAGATTTTGCCACGCCTTATACTAATTTAACAGTTTTTACAGTATCAGGAATAAATTCAGAAAGTATTGATTATTCTCTTAGATTAAAAATTGGTTTGTGCATCTTTTTTATATCGATATGTCAAAGTGAAACATCGCTTTGAAGCCAAGCCATAACTGTTACACTTTGACATATCGATATAAAAAAGATGCACAAACCAATTTCTCATCTAAGAGAATAATCAATACTTTTTGAATTTATTACTCATACTGTAAAAACTGTTAAATTAGTATAAAGCGTGGCAAAATCTTCATCATTTATCTTAATTTCAGTTTTGATTGGACCTCAGATTTTCCAATATCTACAAGAGTAAAACCATTAATGCAGGAAATTCCAATAAATTTGACATGTGAAAACATATTTTTCATAAATAATTTTTGATTGGCCCATCAAATATTCTAATATTTTTTAAGTTCAAAAACTCATTTATTTTTTCACTTTTACGATTTCAACTTAACCAAATGGCGATAATTCCCGAACCAGAAAATTAATTAAAGTAATTTCGAATCAAAAGATAGAGAATTGTAAAAACTCAATAATTATCCATTTCGTAAAATTCGTGTGTATTTCACTATAAGAAATGGCGCGCTAAATGACCACTAAGTGCCAATTGGCACAGTCTGAGGACCGGATTAAAAAAAAAAACCCATTAACAACGAAAGAAAATTAAATAAGACATTAGAATAGGACTTATTTGATAACATTTCAATTGATTTTTTTATATGATTCTCCACTGCTGTTAAAAAGGTGCTGTTGATTCACACTAAATGTACCAGGTTTAAATGTAATACATTTCAAACCTTATAAAATATTTGATAAGTTCGTATTTGATCCGGGCTTTTTTTAAAATAAATTAAGAAGCCCCAAAATTTATAAATTCACTCTTTTTTGATATTTTTGAATAAATAATGATGTTCATTGCACATTATTCGATAAAAGTTTGATTATGAAACTTTAAATTTTAAAGTTAAAAATGGACAAGCATAAAATGGTTCTTACTGACTTGCAAGGCTTCTTTGACGTTAATATTTATAGATGTAAGAAAACAGATAAATAAATTTAATGAAAATTGAGAAAAAAATTTTGACTACTTTTGAAAAATAATGAATTTTTTTGAAAAAAATAAACTGATAAAAATTTCGAAAATGATTGAAAATTTGAAAATATTCAATATTATCTAATTTACAATATATTTTTTCTTAGAGAACCTGATATTACTCAAGCGAATAAAAACTCTACGAAGACTTCGTAACGAAGTGCTTAATTTGTTATCAATTTTTTCAAAAGTTTAATTTAGCGAAATCAGGGGTTACTAATTTGAATCAAATCTGACTATTCGATGAATTAGGTTAGAATTTTTATGATCCTACTTCGAATGATTCCACTATGCAAATTCCCTAGTTGTATCTCTTGTGGTATTCTGAGTGAAACTGTGCCAAAATTTAGGATATAATTTAATCTAAGTTGGTAGTTTACATTGAAATCAACTTAGCTCCTTTTCGAAAACATGCAAAGTCAGTAATAACAAATAATTTGTCTGAATAAATTTATAGCGAAAATCAACGAACATTCGTTATTCATCCAATTATGAATGAGTCCAGATTAATTAGGTTAATTATCAGACCCTGACCTTCCTCGAACTCCATTTGTTTCGATCCCTTTTTTTGATCGAAAAGATAATTGTGTGATCGGCATTTTCGTTTGAATATTTTCTTAGTTCTCTATTCGTTCACGGATATTTTATGGTTTTTGGGGTTAATTCTTCACTACTAGAAAAAATATATTTTTGATATGTTTTTGTTTGAGGTGACGCGAGTGAGAGTGACAGATTTGGCAAGTACACTAAATTACAGAGGCCATTCGTCAACCTAGTCGTAAAGTGTGACAGTTATAATTCAACGCTACCTGAAATTTTCAGACCCAATTGCAGTTTTTTTCAGAACTTTGAAGCAAGAATTATATTTTTGCTTATTATTTTCAAATTAATTTAACTTGATGTTACATGTGCCATGGCATGCCATAGACTTTCATGCAAAATGATTTTCGATTAACCTTCGGAAAAGAATGGAGAAAGGACAGCAAACCAATTTATAAGCAAAACATGTCTTCATTAAGGTCCTACCTCTTCAATAAGGATATTTAGGTTAAGAAAATCGGCTACAGACCATTATCAAAATGTTTATCCCTTAAAGGGATTCCCTTTAACACATTTTTTATGATTCAGGATCGTTTTTTGACTTGCACATCATTTTTGAGTCATATTTATCGTATTTGATAAAATATTAAAAATCCTTTCAAAACTAAATTTGCGGATTGTTTGTCCGGAAGTTTCTACGAAAAATTAGGTTTTTTCGTAATTAATTTGCCGATATTTTTTTTAAGAAAGGTTTTGACTCAAAACTTTTGAGTCAAAACTTGTGACTTTGAAGCGCACTACAATGAAAAATCTCGGCAAATTTATTAGGAAAAATTATTTTTTTTTGTACTTGGTAGTAAATATTACCAGACAGACAATCCGCAAATTAAATTTATTTAGGGATTTTTAATATTTTATAAAATAAGATAAATATGACTGGGCTGTTACAGGTTATTCTCGACCTTCTCGGTTTTTTTATTTGAGCTCACAGCTGGGTTATTTCGGGGAATAGCATTTAAATCGAAAAATGTTCATTCTGCCTACGCAAAATCGATAAATTGCGAAAATTTTATAGAAAACCGTTCTGTGGAAATTGTGATATGTTATACATTTTTTTCTTCTGAATCTCTCACGTACTAAGCTTATGGTTAAGAACTATAAATAAATTGGGACGACTTTCATATTCGTAGTTTTTTACTTTGGCATTCGGCAAAAGTATGAGTCATCACTGAAATTCAAAATTTCAAATCAAAATTTCTCTATGAATTTATTATAAATTGTCCCCTATTAGATCATATTTAGTATCAGTTAAACTTAACGAACAATTGAAACTAACATTTAACAGTTCACAGTCAATATATCAAAAAATCGTATTCAACCAATTAGAAGCCAGGATTTTGATAAATTTGAAATGTTTTAGAAAATTGACGATTTTATGCTTAAAATTTTCGTCTCGTTGCAGTGATACCTAATAGTATTTAATTTTTGACGATTGATGGTATATTGAATATCCTATACTTAGCGTTTCAACCATTCGAGATACGTCTATAATGAATATAAAATAGCTAAAAATGACTTAAAAATTCTGACATTTGCTTCCCAATTATTTTTCTTCCACTTCTTAAATGTAATTTGTGCGCCTCTACGAGAGCTATCTTTTAGTTATAATCGCACAATTTCCACAAGCCGATTTTTGACGAGTTATGCAAAAAAGTCGTAAATTTTTTAAAAAATGGCATTTTTTATATTTAAAATGCCGATATCTTCCAAAATAGTAAACTAAAAAATCATAATATAATTTATCGAAATCCAGAGATTGAGGAGAACATTCCCGAAACCATTGTTTCTCGGTTTGATCGAGTCCATTTTCGACAAATGAGAAGCCCGGATTTAAAAAAAAAATTTTGTTTAAAATTGTGAACAAATTGTAATTTTCCATTTTTCCATAAATATCGTAGAATTCCAATGGCTAAAACCTGTAACACCCAAAATATGACTCAAAAATGATGTGCAAGTCAAGAAACGATCCTAATCATTATAAATGTTTTAAGGGTGCCATTCACTCGGAAGACTTAAGCTAATATAACAAACGATAATATAAGTAACTTTATTTCTCAGTGCTTATCATCGTTAGCTCAACCAGAATAAATGTGTTCCAGCTCATTAAAATAATTTGCATCTATATCAAGAAAAATTTGAGTTTGATTTTTAATTTTTGAATTCGTAAAAACTTCAAAATAATTTTGAAAATTCGAAAAAATTTTCACATTTTTCGCCCAAAATGATATCTGAATTTTATATCGAAATATGTAGGTAAAAACACGAAGACAGCCACCTACATATTTTATCAATTTTTATTTTTCCATTTTTGTCGATTTTCTTCAATATATTATTTCACAAATCAAGTCCAAAGTGTTTTTTTGAAAGTTTTTTGAATTCTTCATAAAAAATTAAGCAGAATCACTTAAATGTTCTGGTATCTATTTGGTTATGTCAACCGAGGGAAGTGTCAAGCGAATATCATTTTTAAACTATTGATGAAATTTACAACACTTGTTTGTGACACCGGTGAGTGCCATTTGGCACGCAATTTATGCAATTTTTATTTTTGAAAAAAAAATCTGAATAAAATTTCGGGTTTTATAGGCGTCATCTTATTTGATATTCAGGACATTTTCTAATATGAAACGCAATTGAAGGTGAATTTTTATTCCGAAAAAAACTGTGTTTCTCTATTTTTGGCCATTTTTCATGGTAAGAAAACTTTCATATTTAGAAATTTTTTCAATGTGCAGAATAGTTTTAGAACTTTTTAGCAGATAACACCCGAAAATGTCCGAAGTTTAGTAATATTGTCTTAAGAACAAATTCTCACACCGGGTTAAGTTGGAAATGGAGTTCCAATGAAAAGTGATTTTTCATATTTTTACAGATACTCCGTTATTTAGATAAGGAGATTAGAAATATAAACGATTGCAAGAATGAACACTTTTATTGAAGACAAAAATTAAAATAATTAATTTTCACAATTTGTTTTTCATAGATCGCTCTGAAAAAATGTACCAATCTGCCAGATCGATGCCACCCCTTTATTAAACGGATATGGTTTTTGTAAATTTTACACGATAATGTCAGTTTTCTGGGGAGATTGCGACTGAAAATTGCTGGATAAAGTGCTTCCAAAATTCAATATTTTCGAATTAAACTTAATCCTTGTGAGCACAGAAAAAAAAGTTCCGCCAAGGCACCGAAGCCTTTATAAAGGCTTTTTTTAAGCGCGTATAACAGAAAGCCCAAGGTAGTTAGAGTTTCAATTTTTTTGCATAAGGAACTTCAAACGATATATTTTTGCATCCGACATTTCATATTCTAGAATTTTGATTTTTAGTTCTAGAAAATTTACTGATAAGAGCAAGGTACAGCATATCACGTGATACAAGCTCACAGTGGTGTTCACAACTTATTCTGGTATTGGAATCGATGCACAAGGATCTGACCTATGTCTTCGTTTTTTCTGATTTGATTTATATATAATCAATCTAAAATTATTTTCAAATAGGTTTAAAATTTTGATGAAAAAATCACAATTTTTCATAAAAAATGGTTATTTTCCCCTATAAAAGCCGATTAGTACACTCCTGATATTATTTCTGGGTCGATATACAAATCAAGTGACTCTGTGGACAATATTTAATTGCTCGAATTAATTTTTTAATAATTAAAATGTTTTCGTGAAATACTTAAAATCAAAAATTTTGAAATATCACTTCTGAAAAAAAAAATATGGTCCTGTATACCAATTAATCTTTGTTTTGAGTGTCTACCATGGACAAAACACTTCTCTAAAAACTGGCTATTTTCAAATTTGTATTGACGCATTAGGTCGAATTTAATTTTTTTTAGAAGTAAAAGATTGGAAAAAAATCTCAAAAAATAAACTCTCCGTAATATTTGAACAAAATTTCCAAAAAAAAATTAAGTTATTTTTTTGACACCCTTGCAAAATTCTTTATAATGTATTCGAACGAGACAATTCTACGATTTTTTTTTTGCATTTTGTAATGATTTTAAATATGCAAAAGCCTTTATAAAGGCTTCGTGCTCACACGGGTTAAGGGTGAATTATTCACCGTGAATACCTGAAAGCCATGTTGTCTGTGCTAAAGGGTCGGTGCTTTTTTTCCTTGATGGTTAACTTGAGGCTTCCAAAAGGGATGGCTTTCATCTTCTTCTCTATCGCTTACCATAGCGAAAGATAAAAAAATTTGGGGATAGGGATGAAAAATCGCCAAAGGGATGGCTTTTTTGGAAGCCTGGTTAACTTTCTGCTACTTCGGAACTTTTCAATGATTTTTCTTCAAATTAAACACAGAACCATTGAGCTCACTTTTTATGAATTTAACGTCACCTGTTGATTGAAGTTTTCGCAATATCTAGCTAAATTTATGTTGCTAAGAGAAAAAATATTGACAGCCCAGTAAAAGGTTGACATATCATTTCATTGACCCGCGCAATAAATGTGTTTATATCCCTTTATCACTTTTGGTTAAATGCGTAGCCCACTACTCCTCTTAACGTGTTGATTTTAACGTTGTGGCTACGCATTCTAACCAAAAAAGTGATAAAGGGATATCCATGATCAGTCGATCGTTATAATAAAATCGTAAATTCAACCAAAATAGTAAAAGAGTCATTCACGCAGCGTGATTCACGCTTATAAGACAAATCACTGCTGACCAGGATTTGAAAATCGATGGGTGATTTAATAATGTGAGAAGAGATATGATTCCTATCATAAAAATCAAATTTTCAGTTTTGAATTCCGAAGATTATGAACTTGTCATTGAACTCCAAGAAAAACATTAGACATAAACCAACAAAATATAGTTTCTTGCGAGTTTGAAGAAAATATTATTCAAATTAAAATATTATAAAAATTCTAGATTTTGTTCAAAATTTTTTGTAATAGATGATTGCCATCATGTGATTCCATATAATTGTATCATAAAAAACGTTTGTGACCTTTTTATCTAGTTTACTTGAGGGTGTCACTTATCTTGGAAGGTCGAAAAAAATGTCGGAATTATTAATTTTTTGTGTGTTCATATGATAACTTACATTACTGGGAGAAAAAAAATTTCATCAGTATTCTGGACGAAATACGAAACAGGCGCGGGTTTTCAATTGAAATAAAAAAATAAGTACTTGGCTCCGATCCAATTTATGGTTTTTAATTGTATAGTTCTAATATCCTTCAAGAATATATTATAAACCTTCAGTAATTACATCATATTAAGTATCAAATGAGCGAGAAGAATATTTTGAACCAAAATATAACTATTTTTGGTCAACATTTGAAAATATTCAAATTAAACCAATCAGAAGACAGGATTTCAAATTTTTTTGAAAATAGACGATTTTATACTTATAATCTTCCTCTTGTTAAATTTATACATAATTGTATCTGATAAGTAACGATTGATAATATATTCTTAGAGTTCACCCTAGTTCACTTCGTTAAAATCTCCTTATTTGAAAAGTAAATTTGAAAATTTGATAGTGTGGTGGTTTTACTCGTCTTATCTCGCACGCTCGAGGTTTTTTCAAAAAATTAATTCCACAAAAAGGTGAAAATCGTAAGAAGTACACTTCTTAATTTTTTCCAATTGAAAGATTATTAACAGACCTTCAAAATTGCATACAATTCAATATCTAAAAAACGTTATACTTATTTTGTGTATTTAATTTTTTTCTAAAATGGACCAATTTTTAATTTTGGTACAGGAAAAAGCATTGATTATGCCTAAGGTCGGACCGAGGGAATTTTTGTTTTACTTTGGCCGATGGTTAATTAGGTCGGAATGAGCATCAAAAATTCATAGGAAAGTTCATTCCCTTTTCCAAGCCTGCTAATGACCCAAGTTCTGGACTACGATTTGTAAATAAATTATAAAATAATTTGATTTTAATTTTTTAGCCGAATTTAGATGAGACATTATGCTGAAAATTCATTCTGTTCGGACAAATTCAATTTGGTAATGATTTAACACGAACGCATAGAGAAGGCAGTGTTAGGAATAATTTATTTTTATTGATATTATTTTGAAATTGTTCCAGTCTTCTCTTCTGAGAAGTAATTTTTTGAAAGAAGCCTTCAGATGAAAATTAGAGAAGTATCTGTCACTGTTTTCTAATGTTGAGAATTTTAATTTAACTAGCGTTTTTTACACATGTTTAAAAATGTATTGATACGCGTAATTCTATGATTTTTGTTTTGTGCCGTTCATTCACTCAATTCGAATATCATAAAGAAATAAAAAATTTGTTTTACGTAATTAACGCAAAGTTAAGAAAATTTCAATTTTCACAATTTTTCTTGGAATTCTGAACTAAATTTGACTCATAATTTTTAAAATAAGTTGTTTGAAAATTTATGAAGCCAGTTTTTAAATAAGACAAAAACCGTTTCCGCAAAACTATGAGTATTGTAAATGCGAAACTACGAATAAGCGAATTTTAAGTATCATATAAAATTTTTTAGCGGACACTAGTGGTGCCATACTATTCTTTAAGGAGTTTTTTAACTATTTTTTAAGGAATTTTTTAAAAATTACAGAAAAAACTTCAAAGTTTCAAACTTACAATTAACAGTTAAAATTACAGCTAAAAGTTTTCCGAGCAACTCTAGAATTTTTCAAGTGCAAAACAATTTTATAGTTCGAAAAATATTATCGATCATTTAAGAATAGTTTTAGACAATTAGAGTCTGATTGTCAGGCTGTCTTAGGCTGTGTCAGCTGAGAAAGTCTAATCACAGAGCCTTATTATTAGAGCTTAGATAATCAAGATATTTTAACAACTGTTAATCAAAAGTAACCAAATTTAATTCACGATATAAAATTAAAGCTCTGCAGCCAGGTCAGTCCAAAAACAATTAAACGCAGTTATCAATTTTGCGTCATTCGAATTTTGACCCGAAAAATCTGAGGACTTATTTCATATTTAAAGGATTATTTTGTAAATTGGAAAATTAATAAATTGCATGATTAATCTCATTTATACAAATTGTATACTTTAACTCTCGTAGTGGCCGACAATCTCTGGACCCGTAGTGTCTTCGAGCCATCCGTGGCTTTGCGTTTTAAATCAAGCATATAACCGAAGATTCATTATCAACATATATTTTTTCACATGATACTCATTTTTTCAAAGAATTTTCTACATTCTATAAAAAAAATTTGTTAAAAAAATTTATAAAAAAGTATCAAATCGAATAAGAAAAAAAAAATTCTCTCATTTTCGCCGAGTCTCACAAACATAAATTGCGATTAAAGGCCTTCGAGCCACGGATGGCTCGGAAGACACTACGGGAGTTAAATAAGCGTTTGTCTGTTTAACCAGTAGTTCCGCTGTTGTTTAGTCAAAATGCTCGACATAATGCAGTATTATTTTCCGTCGCGGACTCGCCGACTCGCGGTTCATCAAAAGACTCAACTTCTCTTTAAGCGTTTTAAGCGCCTCAAAGCTTGTGGATACGGATAAAAAGGCGAGTTACGAATTTTTTGAGCTTTAAAAAAATCTATTTTTACGTAACTTAAACAAATCTAGGTTATAAAAAGAAAGGACTCAAATTGTCATATGACATATGGTAGAATTAGGCGACTTACTACTCTGCATAGCATCTTTATGAGACTAATTTTATCTATGATTCGAAGCAAGTCCTTGTCAACTCGTGACGAAATTAACAAATATTTATATCTAAGATTATAGTTACGTGTCCCGTACAACTTTGACGTCAGATACTCAAAGAACCGTGTGATTTGATTGGCCAAAACACATTGACTCTTGTGTATTGACCAATCAAAACACGTCCTAGACGTGTCTCTGACGTTAAAGTTCTACGGAACACGTAAGTATAATCTTAGACATAGCGAGCATTTAAATAGCAAGCTTGAGATTCTTCTGATTTTCACAAGGACTGTAAATTACAGTCTACAACTGACAAGAGTGAGTCTCAAGAGACCACATTATAATATTCCATTAAACAGCTGATGATTATAGAGTACAAGTACCAAGATGGTAGTCATAAAATATTCATTGTTGCGCGATTTCTGAATTTCGCAGTGAAGAGGCTCTCAGATCACTGATAACAAACAAGATATAGAAAATTAAATATCGAAAATAATTTATTTTGAGCGTAAAATTACCCCTGTGCGTGTCATCCTAGTCCGAGTTATCCGAATTTTTTCGTCAAGTAAATTTGTTGAAAACTGTAAAATTCGTTGACCATTTTTTTTCTTAGACCTAACCTGTATGTCGGGATTTTCATTATTTTGTTTCATAAGAACAAAAGTGTAGAGTTATGAACAATTGAAATTCAATCATTGAAATTCACACTTTATTTTTTTTAATTTTAGATCGGAAATAAGCTATTATTTTTAAAGTATTTTTCAAAGTTGAATTTCAATCATTGAATGTTTCAAAACTTTGAAAAATAGTTCATAAGAATTGCTTATTTCTAATCTAGAATTTTCAATAAATGAAGTGTATAAAAAAGACATAGGTTATCATTTTTTAAGTCCACCTGAGTGGCCTCAATTGTAGCAAAAAACTTTCAAATTATTCTACAGTTAAAAAGCGGGTTGTGTTCAAGGATCGGCAGAGTTTGCTTTGCTCTACTCTACTTTTTTCAGAGCAGGGCTAACTTTTCAAAATATCAGAGTAGAGCAGTATATATATTTTATACCAGGCTTTCAGAAGTAATAGGGATAGAAAGGGATAGATCATGGGAGATAGCCTATCCTGGATAGGGATGTATAAACTCCAAAAATCTAGAGCAGCAAATTTTTTTGGGATTTAGAGCAGAGCAGCAGGGGTCGGCAGAACTTGATCGGATCGGATTGGATCGTCTTTTTTTGATCCGATCCAATACGATCAAGTTTTTGAAACTCCTTAATCCGATCAGGTCAATACGATCAAATTTTTAAAACTCCGCAATCCGATCAAGTTTTTCTTACGGCTCAATTCGATCAGGTTTTTTCAAGTCGGTCTTCCGACACCTGCAGAGCAGACTTATTAAAATATATGGTAAATATATTAAAAATATATTTATATATATGGTAAATAGTACTAGAGCAGAGAAAAATTATTCGAAAATTTTGCCAACCCCTGGTGGTGCAGCAATGGGGTCTGCAAAATCGAATCGCAAAACCGATTCGATCCCGATCCGATACAATATTTAGGGGCCTTTCGCTCCCGATCCAATTATATCGCAATCTTCATACAATTAATTTATGAGTGTAGGCTGTACACTGTGTAGCTGCTGAGAAAATTTTTTTACGAACTTTGTCAATTGAGACTACGCATTTATTTATAATGATAACCGATGATGAACATATTCAAGAGCGATCGTGAAGTCAAGTCTGATGGCCTCCAAATTTTCAGTAATTAAAACCCTGCTAACTAAATTGAACTAACCATTTGGTCGTTCTCATAATTGATTAATTAACATAAATTAATGTAATAAATTTTGAAAGTTAAAAATTTTTAATCTTATAATCATTTCAAACATAAAACATCCCAAGGACGGTTCGAGAACAGCTTGTAAAAGGCGAATGGATAGATAGGGATGAGGATGACATCCCATTGAGAGAGGGGATGGATCTCAGGATGGCCGATCCCCATTTATCCCTACTATCCGCTATATGCCATTCTTTTTATCCCACGCATCCCACTTTATCCTTATCCCTAATGCAATGTAATGTTCGATTAATTTCGATGAAAGACAGGAGATACTATTTGTAAAATTTTATCGTCTAGATTCTCAAATTTTCTAAGTATTTGAAATTTTAGTAGGAAAAATGTTGGTTTTGCGAGCGGTTCCAGGTAATTTACAAAAATAAAAAAAATTTCAAAATTTATATTTTCTAAAATTTTCATGTTTTTGAATTCGGCCTGAAACGCTCGCAAGTTTTATTTCTATCAAATTTTTCCGAATAACTCAGTAAATAGTTTTTAAACACCTTTCAAAAAGATTTTTCATAAAACAATGTAACAACCTCAGTGACTAACATTCATCATCACTTCTGAATTGATTGTCATCTTCATTCATGAAAATCGCCTTTGTTAAGGCGAGTAGCGAGTTTGGGGCCAAAAAAGACCCCCCGATTTTGGCAAAAATACGATTTTGAAGTAAATTTAATCATTTCTTTGGAAAACAAAATGGATTTTTGAAAAAAAAAATCTCAACCAAAAGCGACGCATAAGAATTCACACCAACCAGTATATGTGAAAATCAATCGATTTTTCTTAAAAACGAGGTGGAAACGCTCACCTACATATATTACGCCCTTATAAAACTATTATATAACATAAAAACATTAACCATATTATAGAGGACTACATCCCCAGGATGCATACCTGTGGATACATCCCTAGGATGCATCCCTTTTTTGGGCGATAGATGCGGCATAAAAAGAATGGGAGCATCCCATCCCCATAATTGGATAAATGGCATGGATCAGGGATGAAAATACGGCTAGAGATGCATCCCCTTTAAAGCCTGGTTCGAGAAAAACTTGGTGACAACCTAGCCTCTACTCCATCATCCTTAAATCCCTATTTAACATCACACTGAAAATCGCCCCGAATGTTTTCACTCTTGCTGACGGCAATATATCGATAATGCCCGGAAAGTTTGTATCATCGGAAATGTTGTTTTAAATCATTTTTGACAACGTAAGCATATATCTCTTCAAGAATAAGCAACCGAGTTAAAAAGAAGATAACTTGTCTAGTATCCTGGTAGGAACAGGATATGGCAATACGCGCCGCCCACTCATACTTAAATTGTCGAGTCTTACTCGTTGTTCTAATCTGGAGAAATATTCAGAATATCACTTTTTCAAATATCTAAATTACGAAATTCTATATTCCCGTTAAATGATCGCAACAATGTCACACGTTTTATCCCTTGAATGACCTGATTTAATATCGCTGAAGCCTAAGGGTGTAATTAAAGCCGGTTTGAAGCTGGAGTTTGATTCATCAGGGTTGAATAAAATATCTCGTTAAATGAAATTTAATCCGAATATATTAATATCCGAGTCGTACATCATCTGTCGATATTAATGAAAGATTTGACACAATTTACCTCCACGCCAACTAAAGCTATACTGTATAGCTTAAGTTGGCGTGGAGGTAAAATTAGTGTCAAAATTTTTCATATAGCCTATACATGTGTCACATGTCATTTGAGCAGATTCAGCAAGTCTGACAACAAGGGTAAGAAATAAGTAGGTTATTTTTAAGTTTAGGGTGCTCTCAAAGTTAAAATGGATGCAAAAATTAACCTTCGTTAACAAAAAAAAATATTTCATTTTATTAATTTTTTCACAAATTTTTAATGTCAACTAAGTTCGCTTTATTCAAACCCGGAAACGCAGGGAACTTAAAAAAGCGACCTTCATATTATAGTCAGTTTTCTTTATATGTCCGAAAAATAAATATCCCAATAGGAAGTTGAGGTTAGACCATTTTCACGTCTGCGTGTTTAGGAGGGACCATCCTCTGAGACGTGCACTTTTAAAAATAAGTTTGTTGAAGCCTTTCCTTTTTAATTTAATGAGTGACGTGCAAATAAAATTTATAAAAATTCCAAAATAGTTTTCATAAACTCATAATCTAATTTGTTTCGAAGAACAGTGTAAATGAGACTTCCTGGTATTTTATAAACTCATGAGAAACTGTTTAATTAACACATTTCAGTCAAGAAAACCTAAATTTCAGCACTTTTTCAGTCATCAAGATGTGCATAAGCCAAAAAAAATGAGCTGGCTGAAGGCGTGAAAAGCCCTCCGGAAATCCAACTTTGTCTTAAAAACATGTACTTACATCGACGCTTTCGGATCTGCCTCGATCGTTATTTTCTCGGAATTTACAAAAAAAATTATTGATATTTTTTGCTAATTATTGTTCCAGATTGTTATCAGATAGATGCTGAGTAGGAAGATGTAGAATTAAACTTTAACCAATCATCACTTTCATCAAGCGACGCGATTGGTTTTGGTTCAAAAGCGTTTTCTCGCGTGATAATTGATGCTAATATCGATACACATAGTGGTTGGCAAAACATTTTATGTTCTGAATTAGAACTTAGGTAGCTTAAGACTATGAGTAGTTCTCTTTTAACCGCCAATTACTGGTGTTTTCTGCTGATAACCGGTAAACCGGTAAAGTTTGAAAACCATAAAAAAATCTGAAGTTAAATTTTGGCTGGCTACACGATGCAAAAAAACGTTTCTTGATAGCTACTACGGTTTTTGCTGGAGAGGAAGCCGCCTTAAAAAACTACCTTAGTTAAATTTTTCTAGCTATGAAAACATACAAATTTGATGTAAATTTGTTTTTAAAGAAAAAATCTGAAAAAATCAAGTTTTGGAAGGAAATGCGATATTTTGTGAAAAGAATATTCAATAAAATCCGTACCGAATTCTGACTTTTGCAACTTTTATGGACAAAACCCGACTATGACGGCAATGGTCCATTGCCAATAAGCAACTCCCTTCAAGTCAGAATTTACAGGAAATTTTAT
>SCLH01000341.1:238994-260244 GCA_004367855.1 Oikopleura vanhoeffeni
CAAGTCTGAAAAAGTTATTGCATAAGAGGTAGTGTCGGTGATAAAAATTTACTTGAAAATTAGAGGGTATAATAATTCGCGGCTTAATTTTTTATTTAGAGTGAATAAGTGTATAAATTCATCAAAAAGTGTTTCAACGGGGAAAATGAGATGTTCAAGATGTAAAGTTAGGCTCAATTAAACTATAGTTATGCTGGAGTATACAGTTTTGGTCGAGTTTTTTTCTCCCATCTTTTGCTATTAAAAATGCGTAGGCAGAAAAAGTCTACTAATTTTGATAAAAAAACGTGTCCAATATTCATGTCCAAAAAATACAAAGTTTTTATTTTTTGTATGCCATAAAGAAACCGGTTTTAATGACAAAATAAAAATATAATCAAATAATAAAATATTTTCTTAATTTTCATTTTACTTGTGGTGCTGATTTTCGCCTACGCACTTTTCATAGCTGGTGAAAATGATAGGTATTTTGAAATTTACGAACAAAAATGGTCATGCGTGCCCAGATGCCCTTTAATCGCAATTAAGGACCCTTAATCCTTTATGAATGAACATTTTCAAAGCAATCAATCGACTATTTAAATAATTGACGTTAGTGCTTTTTTTTTAATTTTTAATGTATTACAGTACTTATTTTTTGCAAAAATTTTTGAATTCACCAAAACAAACCCTTTATCGTTATCAGAAAACAATTCTTAGATCTTTTTATCCATTACACCATAACTCAAAAATGATCACGTGACCGTATTTTCAAGAAATGAGGTTGGCCAAAATAGTACTGCTTTTTCATTTCTAACTTTAATCACTTTTTGAAAAAATTGAGGAGCATCTTCAGAAGTTTTAAGATTTTTTTACATCACGGCAAAGTCCAAAAACAATAACGTGACCTTCAAATTAATAAATAAGGTTTTGGTTCAAGTACACAAATAGTACTCAAATTACGCGAACAAATTTTGAGGCCGAATAAACACTTAATCTAAGAATTTTGAACATAACGGCATTTCCTAAAAACGTCACGTGATCTTATTTTCAAGAAATAAGGATTAATTTATGACATATTCCAAACCTTATTTAGCAATTATTTCGTCACGTGATTTTTTTGAACTTTGCTTCAATTAAAAAAAGGCTTGAGAAGGTTTGAAGTTCATCCTCAAAACTTTTTGGCGTAATTTGAGTACTTTCTCAAATTACCGTATTTCGGTACTAATTTTGTTTTCAAAAAGTAGTCTTTTTTTTAAATCGGATAACGAATCCGCGTTTTACTCCTACGATTACACTAGAAAACATATTTGTCCAGTTTTGGTAAGTTTCAAAAAAGAGAATTTTTAATTTTCTTATACACATTTGTTGCGTTTTCAATAATTTTTTATACAAATTGTTTTTATAGGACTGAAGTAAATTATTTGAATTATATTATCAACAAATTGTTAATTATGAAGAAATATTTGTTGGTTATGAATTTACGGTTATATGCTTGATTAAAAACGTCTGGTCACGCATGACCAGAAGTCACTACGGGTCCAGAAATTGTCGGCAACTACGCGAGTTAAACTCCTCAATATAACTTCTGAACAAATAAAAAGAAAAATTAGACTTCACATACATAAGACTTATGATTTTGAGCTTTAATCAGTCATATTGACAGTGGAACCTGGGAACAGCAAAGAAGTCGATGCAAATTGTGATATAAAGCATGAAGAGAATCATATACTAAATTTGATTATTTTGATCGGTGGCATGCTATTTATGACCGTTGTTCCGGGGCTACTTATTTGGCTATATGAAGTCGAGTACACAGGTTTTTATTTAAACTTCATCTTTCTGGATATATATATAAATACAAATAAAAATGATATCAATTTTTATGTTTTCTGACAGATATTGATCCTGAAAAGGTTTTTCTCTGCAAGCCGATATATTATATTTGCGAAGGAGATCTGATGTTCCCCAGATTTACGTTCGCGTTTGACCCCAATTTCGGGGTGAAATTGGTTGGTTGTTGACCAGCCAACCAATTACAGCTACGAAATGATGGTTATACACGAACGTAAATCTAAGGGACAGGAGATTCCATTATTAAATATATAACAAAGTATCATCAATTACGATAAAAAGAGACTTCATTTGTCCAAAAGTGCACATTCTAGAGTTTTAATTTTTTCAATTTCATCACAAAAAAAATAAGCTCATTAACCCTTGGATGCAATTGAAATTATCTTGGACTTTGTATGAATTTTGCACTTGTTCACACATTACATAGTCAACAAATTCACAGCAACAAAATCTCCAATTGTAAAAAAAGATGTAAATTTTTTCGAAATAGTGATCCAAATTTATGATTATTTTTTAAACAAAATACACCAAATAATAATTTATAACCGCTTGTGCTCCTTGGCGCTGCATCAATAGATATGCTAAATCAAAGTAACTTTTCAAAATTAACTCCCATTTTTGCTCCCGTTATACAAGGGGGGTCTATAATATAGGGCCTATATCGAAAATCCTGCCTAGTCCTATAAATTTATCACTACGTCACAAGAAAAGAAAGTGACCAACGAAAGCACTGGATTCTCGAGAAGTGACCAATGATATTACTGGATTTCTCTATTTGTGACGTAGTGATCAATTTTTACGACTAGGCAGGATTTTCGATAAAGTTATATTTCTAGATAATTATAAACTATATTTTCTGCAGATAAACATAAGAAAACTCTCAAATTGGAATCTACAAATGAATGCTTATCATCCGCCAACTGTATAGCAGGCAGTAAAAGTGAACTTGCTATGGATCAATACGAAGATATTTTCTGAAATAAATCCACAATTCTCCTTCTTATTTTGTCATTTAACACAAAAGAAATTGTGTCGTCGTGTAAAAAATTTAAGTTCAACTCGTCCATTTACTTTAAAATAGTCCTCAGTGATTTGTATTGAACTGACAACAAAATTTTTCAAATTGTTATTTCTAATAAAAAGCGTCACATGATAAAGAGTCACCTGAATACTGCTTCGGGTGAAATTTTCAAAAAATTTGACTTTCTGAAAAGAAACGATTTTAAGTAGATGCAAGTAATTGACGTAACTACTCGAATTATTTTTCAATGAACATAAAATCGGAGTTTTCGAAAAAAAATTACATACAAAAAAAATCTGACGTTTCTCGTATGACTTTCATACACTGCAGTGACTCTTTAAAAGACGACCTTTAAAATGTTTTAACTTATTTGTAATATTTCGAAAATGAAAATAATTTTCAAAAGAGAAATACCAGAAGAATAAAAAATGATTTACATTAGTACGAAATAACTTTAAAAGCATCTCAAGTGGTAAGAGTGACGCTATTAAGATTTGAGCCTGTTATCAGGCATAAGTTCACACGCCAAAATAAATTATCTTAATAATATTTATGGTTACTTCCGGTCCTAGTTTCGACGCATGACATCTCAGTCGGGTGATCATTCAAATTAAAATCGATTTAAAATCAAATTAAGAGAAAATTGAAATCGAAAATGACTTAATTGTGTCAAGCACTTTTTATATTTACATGGTTGTGTTTTGGTTGAGAAATCTTCATAGAATTGTTTTAAATATGGTGAATATTTATTGAAACATATATATTTGGACTACTATGTACTCATCATCAGTGCTAGTTAAACAGTAGTACTGTTTACAGTAGTACTGTTACAGTACTAAACAGTTGTGCACAAAATTTAAAATCAACAAGAATAAGTATACTCTAGAAAGTTTTTAATAAGACATGCAAGTATTTTGACAAAGTGAACACCATATAAGTTTGCATAATAATAATGCTTTTTTCGACAAACATCAGGTTGCTCGATGGGCAGCAAGCTCTCACCCATTTTTGCGAACCAATTCCGTAATATGATGGAAAATACACCTTTAAAAATATATGAAAATAATGGGGACCTAATTTTCTATAACAGATACGTTGACAATATTATCTGTTGCATAAAAAAAGAGTAAACTGAAGTTTTGCTGACAGATATGAACAATTTAAATTCTAATTTACATTTTACACTCGAAAAAATGGAAAACGGTTTATTAAACTTTTTAGATACAACAATTTTTTTTAATAATAATATCCCAGAACTAAAACACGATATAAAAGAAGGTGCAGACCTGTCCTTGAACTTTCGCGAGGCAATAATGCCAAAATCACAATTGATAGGCATTCTTTGTGGTGAAATATATAGAGCAAGTAATGCCACAACAATTGATTTAGATTTTGAAATAATACTCAGAGAAATTGAAAAAAAATATATTTTTTTAAATTACCCGAAAGACCTAGTCAGAAAAAAAATCGTAGAAATTAAAGAACGTAATTTTGAACCAAAAACCGATAAAAAACTAACGAAAAGAGCGAATTAAAAATCCTGATAAACATTTTAATATCGTTCTGAAATAAACGAGCCCAAGATGCGAAAAAATTTCTAAAAATATAATTTCACCACAAGAGAGGATACGTTTTGAACGGTCCAATGTGAATGCAAACGCCAACTAAAGAGTCGGATTATTTTGTTTGATTTCCAAATTTTGTGCACAACTGTTTAGTCTGGTTTGAACTAGCACTGGATGATGACTACATGGTAGTCCGAAATGATATATCTCTAATACAATTCACAATTTAACACACATATTTATATTTAACAATTAATACTGAGTAATTTTCGCAATACAATGGTACAAAAACAAAAACTAAATATATTTTGAAATCAATTTAGCGTCAAAAAATATTGACTTTTAAGAACTTATAAAATTTAAACATTATAACGAGNCGAAAAAAAATATATTTTTTTAAATTACCCGAAAGACCTAGTCAGAAAAAAAATCTTAGAAATTAAAGAACGTAATTTTGAACCAAAAACGGATAAAAAACTAAAGAAAAAGAGCGAATTGAAAATCCTGATAAACATTCCAATATCGTTCTGAAATATACGAGCCCAAAATGCGAAAAAATTTCTAAAAATATAATTTCGATGATAAAACAATATTCGCCAAAATATAAAATAAATTTTTGTTGGAAAAATATTAGGCGTAATAACTTTTTATCGCCGAAATTAAAAACCAAGATCGATACTGTGGATAAAAACTGCACTGTCTATAACTTTCTTTGTGACTGTTTTGAACGGTACATTGGTGAATCCAAACGCCAACTAAAAGTCGGATTCATTTTTGTTGATTTCAAATTTTGTGCACAACTGTTTAGTACTGTTAAACTAGCACTGATGATGACTACATGGTAGTCGAAATATATATCTAACAATAAATATTCACCATATTTAAAACAATTTTATATTTACAATTAATACTGAGTTAATTTTCGCAATAACTAATGCGTAACTATAAACAAAACTAAAATATTAATTTTTGAAATACAATTTAGCGTCAAAAAATATCGACTTTTATAAGAGAATTCAATAATAGCAATTATATAATATATTCATTATATAAATTAAGTAAATTATTGATATTAACTTGGTGAAATGTCACTTATTTTACGTTTAAACGTCAAGGAGGGTTCCGGCAAGGCAATTGCACGAAATATATCTTTTTTGTTTTTGTTTTGCGCGCTTTCATTATCCGGTTGGTTTTACAGGCGTTGGTTGATTAAAAAGAGCAATTCAAATACAGATATTTTTTCTTCAAACAATTTTGGGTCCAGATAATTTGATAAAATAGTTTGAAAAAGACAAATGTTTGAAAAAATTGAATATTTTATATCAATAAACAGGAAAAAAGTAAAAACAACGAAAATATTCGGCTGACGAGAGCCTTCTCTAGGCCTTTAATTATATATCTCACTAAAACCAACCAGGTTATGAAAGCCCGCAGAAAATAAAGATTTGGGTTTTTCTGACTGTGTAGAAATTTTTCATCGTCGTGATCCANATACTTGGACATTTAGCAGTTCCTGGTGATTATGTTTATAATCATAAATTTGACAAAGAATGGCTGATTTGGACGACTTGCCATGATGTATTATTAATCGAATCAACCCGTTTCAGTTTCGAGCCGTCCCATGGTTATGTGCAGATAAGCGAAGTCGGAAGTAGTCCTTGCAAATTTATGGTTGGATTGAAAAACAAATACAGTGCTTCACTGATACGCAGAAAATATATAATATCAGTCAAAAAGTTTAACAAGAGTTTCTATATATTTATGATGTTTCCGATGAAGCACATTTTCTCATTGTAAATTCTAAACTTCAGTTCCCAACAAACATTGCTATACATCATATATCCCTTTATCACCTTTTGGTTAGAATGCGTAGCCACAACGTTAAGATCACACGTTAAAAGGAGTAGTGGCTACGCATTCTAACCAAAATGTGATAAAGGGATATCTCAAACTAGCGAAGTCAAAATTCTATTTCATACCGATCATAGTATCAATAATCACCAGGGTTATTCTGGTTTCGATCTGAATTGGCGCTGTACAGAACCTGGTAAGTGGAAAATTCTTTAAAATAAATTATGATAAACTCTTTATTAAAAGAGTTGTGCACAGGTATGTTTTCGTTGTGAGGCTCCGTACGGCTAAACTGATCAACCTATGGAGGCACAGAGACTTTTAAAATGCTCAAGTCACTTTGAATCATCCAAAAATGGTGCAAAAAACATACACAGACACTTTTCTATCGGATACTTTGTTAAAATCGATGATTCAGATCAAAAAACAAATTTTAAATATTTTTTCGCTTATAGGTTCAAATTTTATGGCAAGTTGATTGTAAGGCCATCTTTCGTCTAAGTCTTACTTCTGATAAAATATTTTTTGACATGAAAATTAAATAAAGGTTGAAATAAGCTAGTTTTTAAGAAAGTCTTTTGAGACTATTTTGCAAAAAACATCTACATTCCAGAAAGTTCTGGGCGAAAATATTTATTTTTAAGTGAAATTTGTGAAAACCATGCCAGAGTTATACTCTTATATCAAGAATTGGGTAGGTTTTCATGCCGATTTTGATTTAAGATCTAAACGTGTATCAAACGGGCTTGTTATCAGAAAAGATAGTCGGTCCACAAAGAGGTGACAAAAATGTTCTGGGTGGCCCTTCTTATTTTCGATGGTAAGAATCTTGACTGAGGCTATATTTTCTCGCGTCCAAACTGCCCTCAAGCTCAAAAACCTTGGTCAATTGGTAAAGCCCTAATTCTGAAGCAAACTGGACCAATTTCAATGGCTTGAAAACTTCTAATCTTAAAAAATTGATAGATAAAATTTCTTTACACATTTTTTATGAAATGCCTGAAAATTGTTTCCGGGACGAATAAAGAAATATAAATTAAATTTGTCTGTGTCGAATATTATCGATTTTTAATTGCTGATTTTTTTTTTAATTTCCGCTGAAACGCTGATTTTCAAAACAAGCTCCTCATAAATTGATAAAAAAAGTGCATAGTATAAAGCATAAACGATTAAACCAAGAAATATTGGTTTCAGATTAAAGACCGGTTTTCCAATTTTTTTTAAACTGGAAGTAAAAACTAAGTACATCGCTATCGGTAATTAACCAACTAAATTTAACTTGAAAATACAGCCTCTATGAATGAAAATTTCAAATTAAAAAACTTTTCATTATATTTTTATGAGAAAAATGTGAATATTATGCAAAAATTGTAATTTTCGCGGAGAAATGAAAAATTCGAATCTTATTTCTTTATTTAAATAGCTTTAAAGCAGTCTGAATTTCATTGGAAAATATTTGATCGATTTCGAAAATGTTAGTTTAAGGGGGTAGGTGTCGTAATTTTTTGAGCCCCTTATAGAATTAATTTATGATAAATTAATATCGGTTATGACTAAAGTTGACCTAAGGAATCTCATGGTGGCAATTATTTTTTTCAAAACAATCTAGAACAAAATCTAGAATTTTCAAAATTCGAATATTTTTTTGCTTTAACCCGCAGAAAACCGGTATTCCACCATGATATGAACATTTTTTATTGGTGAATATGACCCACCGAAAACGATGCATGACATTAAAATTATCGGAAATGTCTAAATCGAATTCTAGAAATTTCAATTATTTTTAAGCCAAAATGTTAAACCTAATTATCGAATTTGACGCTGATTGGTTAAAAATTTTGATTAGCTGTAAGCCAACTTTTTGATCAGTGAAATCTCAGCTTCAATTTGGTGGTACTTTTGTTCCGATCNAAAACGAAAAAAATCTCGACTACCTTTCAAAAGAATTCCGAAGCAAGCTGAGGTCAAGGTGAAACCCAAACTTTTTTAAAATCTTTGACACCTGTCAGATACTTTTAACTGCTTTACCTTTTAAATTACATTCATTTAATAAACGAACAAAAAAATGATCCCATTTTTTTAGAATCGGAATTTATGGAACCATCGACATTATTTTGTCGAAGGTACTTTTCTGTTGTCGAATCTCGAGTTATCATAAGCAAATTTACCATTTTCAGTTTTGTAATAAATTAATACTATCAAACATAAAGTTTTTTTCATACCCATTTACTGAAAATTCTTATGGAGTCGAAAAACAGTTATAATCAGAATTCAGAGGAGATTTGCAAAAAAAATTATTATGAAATTTCAAAACAGAACAATATTCCGGGGAGGAATATTACACTGGACGAACTGAAAAAAAGAGATTCACCATGCAACGTGAACAAAACTATCTAGAGATTTAACTAATTTTTTCTAAAATGAAGAAGCTCAAATTCAAAATCTTGTAAAAACTGTCATACTATCTGACGAAAAAACAAGCAACATTTTGAATCGGGCAAACAAACATTTTTCCGTTGTATCGGCTGATTCCGATACAGACGATTCCGACTCAGAAAAATTCTGATTCAAGAATCGTTTAAAAAGTTTTTTCAATCTTATTTATATTCCTGCTTATATCTCATTCATGATGCGCAGACTGTCCTCACACACCACCCCACCCAATAAATCTGCCATCACATTAACTCAAGTAGAGAAACTCTTGCTCCACCCGTGTCCTTCGAATCCCGGATCTTGGGTTGACCCTCAAATAATCACAGGGAGGATTCAGAGAGAGATCTGAATTGGCGCTGTCAAACCTGGTAAGTGAAAAATTCTTTAAAATAAATTATGATAAACCTCTTTATTAAAAGAGTTGTGCACGATGCAGGTTTGTATAGTAGAGGCTCGTACGGTTAAACTGATACCCTGAGAGCATTTTAAGCACTCGATCACTTTGAATCATCCCAAATAAGTGCAAAAAATACACAGACACTTCTTCTATCGGATACTTGTTAAAATCGAATGATTCGGTATCAAAAAAACTAAATTTTAAATTATTTTTTCCTGCTTATTAGGTTCAAAATTTATAATGCAAGTTGATTGTAAGCCATTTTAAAAGTCTAAGTCTTTACTCTGAAAAAATCATTTTGACATGAAATAAAATAGATTATGAAATAAGATTTTAAGAAGTCTTTTGAGACCTATTTTGCAAAAAAATTATTACATTTCCAGAAAGTTCTGGCGAAAATAAAAAAATAATTATATAAGTGATTTGGAAAAACCAATGCACAAGAAAGTTATACCATAAATACAGAATTAGGATAAGGTTATTACAAACAAAGATATTATTGATTGAAGATATAACGTGTATCAAACGGGCTTGTTATCAGAAAAGAAGTCGGAAAGAGGTGACAAAAAGTTCTGGGTGGCCCTTCTTATTTTCTGATGTTAAGAATCTTGATAAGCGATATTTCTCGCGTCCAAACGCCCTCAAGCTCAAAAACCTTGGTCAATTGGTAAATGCCCTAAATTCGAAGCAAACTGGACCAATTTAAATGGGCTGACAAATTTCTTATCTTAAAAATTGATAGATAAAATTCTTTACACTATTTTTTATGATGCCTGGAAAATTGTTCCGGACGAATAAAGAAATATAAATTAAATTTGTCTGTTGTCGAATATTATCGATTTTTTTATTGCTGATTTTTTTTTAATTTCACTGAAAACGCTGATTTCAAAAACAAGCTCTCATAAATTGATAAAAAAGTGCATAGTATAAGCGTTTAGTTAACGATTAAACCAAAGAAAAATATTGGTTTCAAGTTAAAGACCGGTTTTCCCAATTTTTAAACTGTGAAGTAATTTTCTTAACTCGTAGCCGATTTCCGGCAAGTAGTGACCATATCAACCAATTAAATTCGCATTTTACGAACGCTTAAACAATTAATGACAAGACCAGTTAATAAAGTTCATCGATAAACTTTAAGATGGAAATGACGGTTTGTGCGTTTTTTGATTGAAAATTTTTACTGTATTCGTACTTATTTTTTGCAAAAATTTTTTAATCACAAATTAAACCTTTCATCGTGTATCAGAAAAAAATTCTAAGCTTTTTCCATTACACTATAGCCCCAAAATGATCACGTGACCGTATATTTAAGGATAAGGTTGGTAAAAGTAGTACGTTTTTGTTCCAAAAATTGCCTAAATCAATTTTTTGAAGGAAGTGAAGTGGTTTCCTTAGAAGTTTTTATAGACTTTTTTACATTACACTCAAGTCTCGAAAACGATCAAAACGTGACCTTCAAATTGAAAAGAAATGAGTTTTGGCCCAAGTACCCAAATAGTACCAAATTACGCCGAAAGTTTTGAAGGACTAATACACACCTAATTTAAAGAGTTTTGAAATAATAATATTTTCCCAAACACCGTCACGTGATCTTATTTTTCAAAGAACTAAGGATTATTTTATGAATATTCAAAAACTTTATTTTGGATAGTTCGTCACGTGATTTTATTCAACTTCCTTAATGAGAAAAAGTCTTAAAAAACGTTTGAAAAGTTGACCCTGGAATTTTTGACGTATTTGAGTACTTTTTTCAAAATTACTGACATTGGTCCATATATTTTTTTTTCAAGTACTCAAATCATGCGAAAGACCCCTCAAAGAATCGTAAACGAATTCTAAGACCTCTAAATGCATTACAGTAATGGCCTCCAGTTTAAATAGAGCCAGACTCTCCAGAAGTCATAGCTTCGGAAATGCTGAAATAAATCAAAGAATTGCGTAGGCGAGAGAGAAGGTGAGAAAAATGAATAATTACCGATGGGTGTTTTTTTAAATTTCAAATTTCTGTTTGTATTATTTGTGAAAATTGGCCTCCGGTAGAATAGAGCACCTCTAGAAGCCAAAAAACTTCCGAATAAATTAATTGATTAGAATCAAGAAAAGGTTTGCGAGTAAGTCAGTAAGGCGTGACTTCGCTCTGGTGTAAGAAACAACAAATGATGAGTTTACAATAATTTCAGAGTCAATTTACGAGAGAATTTTGATGAAAACATCATAATAATTGTTAAATGGAACTAGAGAAAACCCTTTTGAAGTTAACTAAACAGTAGTTCAAAAATATAAATAAAACGTTTGAAAATTCGTATGATTATTGCAACTGTTGCCCGTCACTGTGATACATTTTCGCGAAATTTTTTTTTTCTCATCCCATTAAATGCCTTTTTGTTCATCGGAATTTTTTTCACTTTATTTTAATTGCAAATTGGCTGATATATTATTTTAAGCTATGAATAAATGTATGTTTGAATAATGAAACTTGCTTATATGGCTGGATCTATAGAAGGTCACTAGTTGTCCGGAAATCCGAGTCTGGGTACAAGATTCAATGTCTAAATACTACTTAGTTAATCGGAATGAAAAAATAAGTACATCGCTATTGGTAATTAACCAACTTAATTTTAACTTGAAAATACAGCCTCTATGCATGAAAATTTTCAAAATTAAAAACTTTTTAATATATTTTATATGAGAAAAATGTGAATATTATCGCAAAAATTTGGTAATTTTCGCGGAGAAAGAAAAATCTAATCTTATGTCTTTATTAAAATAGCTTTAAAGCAGTCTGAATTCATTGGAAAATAGAATATTTGATCGATTTCGAAAATGTTAGTTTAATAAGAGAATTAAAAATTTCACTAGAAAATTGAATATATGAATGGTTAACTGTAAATTTAACCCAATATTATCAGGTCTTATAAAAATGAAATTCATATTTTACTTTTTTTTCGAAATGTTATAAAAATAAATACGATTATCGAAAATCTTATAAGATAATTGAAAAATAAATTTGAAAATTAGAATCAGAATTCTAATCAAAGTTTTGTTAAAAATTTTGTATGGTATTTTTTATCATTTAATGAACGTCGATGCATTCGAATGATTATAGCTTTGGCTCTACAAAGGTCGGCGTAAATTTTAAAGACATTTTGCAGTATTTTAAAATTGTTCATAAGGAAATCATACTAAAACATGCTCACGCAAAACTTTATTATATTGATTTTAAAAATATGGTTTTTACATGGCCAACTTAGTACATAAATATATCTGTTGAGTATCTTATCTCAGAATTTTTGAAGATTAAAAATTGCTAGCTTTAGTTCTCCAAGTATTAAATACTCTCAAGTAAGAAACCGAGTATTTGAAAAACAATTTTTTCACTTTCTGCCATTTTTGTTTCAGTTACCCCCAAAAAAGGTGATAACTTTTTAGCCCCCACCTCAAGTTCTTGATTCCTCACAAAGTTGACGAAGCCAAAAAATTGTGTGAGACTAGGAAGAATAAAGATAAGGATTAAGATGAGAAGATGAATCAATTCTTTATATAAACTTTAAAAAAACGGGGCTTCAAATTACTTTTTGAGCGTCATGAATGATGTCATTTTCACGATTGACTTGCCCAAATCTAGTCTTTTCACCTTGTATTTGATTGCCTTTGGTGGAGTATTACATTATGCCCATTTTGGTGATCCACTATATTTGAACCCATCGTGAAACACCTTATAAAATTGAAAAATTGTTCCACACTTGATGTTATTTCGAACGCCTACGCGTTTTTTCATTTTCGGAGCAAAATATTTATTTCTGTTCCCATATCGCCGAATGTGCCAATATCGCCGGAATTTTTTGCCAAAAAACTTTCGGCGATATTGCCCCCCCCCTGTTCCGCATTAGCCTTAATATTGTTAGAATCATCAAATAATTTCATCGAATCGAGAAATCTTACAATTTTTTCCTAAAAAATGTGATTTTTTCATTGATATTTTAACTTATTTTGAAATATATTTTGATTTCCAACAGATATACTCGATCAGACAAAAGTATGCAGTGAAAAAGAGCACTGCGCAGTCATTAAGATGAACAAATTTTTCCTGTAGCCCACCACGAGGTAGTATCTCGTGGTTTAATTAACCTTGTTTTTCAAACGTTTTTTTCTAGAATTAAACATAAAACTTCTAGATTTTAAATTTGTATTTTCGAAAATTTAACTCTTCAACTTGATCATCAAGGAAAGACTGAAGGTTGATATAATAAGAGTGTTCTGTAAACACCGCTCAAAGTGAAGCCTTTTGAAAGGCTCTGGTGCCTCCGGGGAACTTTTCTTTCTCTGTTTCTAAGCGTTAAGATAGAGTGAAAGATAGTTTTTGACAGGCTTGCAAAAGTGAACGTCCCCCTACTGTTGGCTTTCCCCCCTTTCCTTTCCCTTATTTCGAGTCCGTTCCCCTTTCCCCTCCTTCTCTTCAAGTGTCTTCCCCATTTCATTCCCTTTTCCCTATTAAGGGAAGGGAAAGGGGAACGTTCCCTTCCCTTTCCCCTCAAATTAAATTTCTTTGAGTGATTTGGAAAAACGAGACCTGATACATGTGTAGACAAAATAAAGGTCTCAAAATGTATACATTTCAAAGTAACTTGACTATTAATTTAAATGTATTAAGTTGGGAAAGCTAAATTTTTTCATTATTGATTAAAAACAAGCAAACGTGGCGTTAAAGAGCAAAATTTTGAAAATTTAGATTATCAGATAATTTGTGGTTTGAAAGGGGGACTGTTCTTTTGCCTGTACGGGCACGTAGTATCTCGAGTACTTCTTGACCGTTAATAAGTAGGAATATTGGCGGTCAATTTTGGCGGTCAAATTGCGGAATATTGACCGCTAATAGTAGGAATATTTTAATTTTTTAGGGGAATGGAGTGGATCCCCTTGTTTCTTCTTTCCCTTTCTTCCCATTGAGTATGGTTCCCTTCCCTTCCCTTCAAGGAAAAGGGAAGAGGGGAACGTTCCCTTCCCCTTGCTACCCCTTCCCTTTTACAAGCCTGATTTTTAATACAAAATGTGATATCTCCTGAGTATGACCCTGGTGATATCCGTTTTGCGACGATGATGCAATAAAACATACATAATCCGGTGCTTCAGAAATTTATTAAAAATATAGTTAATTTAAAGTTCAAAATTTATACCCCCTCCCCATCAATGTTTATCCCGAAAAAGGGGTGTCATTACATTCAATTAGGCGTAGGCGGGCTTGGCTGAAAAAAAGCTGTTTCATAGGCCGACAAAATGGCTAGCTGCGGGATCTACGTATAAGAAGAGAAGCGATATTTAAAAAAATTTTTAAAAATTCTTTTACATTTTATTCATTGTACATGCACATTGAACTCCTCCGTTAAAAATGAGCCAGGAAAATATGGTTTAAACACTTTATTCTGCATAATTGAGAAATAAGACCTACTTCTTATTTTTATAACAATATAATCGTTTTGGGGAGCGCAGCATCACTCAAAAAGATTATCATTTTTTTAAAATAGAACAATTTTGGCCTTATCATCAGGGGGCGATGATTTTGTAATAGTTGCGGTAGTCTGGTAACCTTCCTCGAGTTATTCTCGGTAAAACTTGGGGAGTTTAGCTTGCCGGTGCAAAAATCATTTGATTCAAGCTTGGACCTGCCTTCAGGTTAGCAAATTTAACATTAAGCTCTAAAATTCCTCAGTGAATGTAATCATTGAAAATAATAACAGTTACACTTAATTTCGTACTATTAATTTTTGAAAATGGGGAAAAAGTAAAGAATATTAATGTCCATAGATATTTCAAAAAAAGATTTTAAACACGAGAAGCAAAACTTGCCGTCGTCACCTGCAAAAATATAATTACCATGAGTTTATTTTCAACATCCCTCAAAGCTTAAATTCACTCAATTCTTATTCAAGGAAAGCGTTTGTTTTCGTACGCTCCTACCAGACCATCCTAACAAAGACCCCCTAAACAACTCGCGAGGCGGACTAGGCCCCCATTACCAACTGCGCTATCACCAAATGCTATCAGCTCCTGACCGAGGTGTTGGTTTTCAAAAAGAAACTCACCCAATTTTCAAACACTATTATTTATTTCTATAATCAATCTCCCTGAAAAACGGTTACTATCGATCAACAAAGGCACAAATTGTTTCATTTATCAATGATCATACACTTTGACTATCAACAGGTGTATCGGTGCGGCGCGGTTTGGATTTGATCAAAGTTGACATCAATGCCAATTGACACCAAATTCCATTACCGTCGTTTGTAAGCATTTTATTTCGTTTAATATTTTCGCTTTAATGAAAAATCATTTTAATGCTATATAAGAGAGGATTTGGCACTGTTTAGCCGAACAGTCTTTTTTTGTTTTTTTCATTTTTACGAATCACCTGAAACGTAAACTAATTATCTTCTTTACCGTCGTTTGGGTCGATTGAGTCATGTTTTCCGTGTTATTTTAAACAGTTCAACTAATTTCGTCATACTAACCCTGCTCGAGTTTTTTGACTGTTGGGTCAAAAAATGTGCATTTTTCAAAAACTCGTTTTTGTGATCCGATTTACGAAATTTGTTACTAATGAGAAAATGTTTTTTGCCGCCTTCATTCAATTATGAAAAGTGTTATACCAGAACAGATGTATTTTTCGATTTTCCATGTTTGCACCAATTTTAATCACAATTACAGACTGTTGAAAAAGTGGTTACAAATACTCAGCAATTTACAGCAACTTTAACATTCAGAACCCCCATAAAGGGGTCGCATGTTCTAAATGCAATAAAATGCTTTAATAGCGGCATTATTACTAGCACCATCCGCCCTAGTGACTTAACTCTTTGACTCGATTATCTAGCCTTAGCAGGCCTGGCCCACAGGGCTTTGATTCTTTAGCTTGGCTTGATCAAGATAGCAAACCCCGTAAAACCATCCCTTTAAACCTTTGTCTCGCCGTCTTTCATTAAATATTCGTACTTTCGAGTGGTTTGGTGTGACAAAATAAATTAAGTCACAAAAAATATGTCAAGCCAAGGCCAAAAATCAAAAGCCAAGCCAGAGAATTCAAGCCAAGCCAACAAAGGTCAGCCAGACCAAATTCATCAAGCCAAGCCAAAATCAAGCCAAGCCAAGCTTAAAGCAAGCCAAGCTTCTCAATTGTGTAACATGACCAAGCCCAAGCTACAAGCCTTCAAAATTGGTTGGCTTTGGGCCAGGCCTGGCCCTTAGACCCTAAATATCCTCTATATAAACTGGACAATTGTTTTATTAAGCAGACTCCTGCAGGGTTTCTCAGGTCTATATTTGACGTTTTCAGTAAGCTGAAGGAAACAAGTATATTCTCTCTTCCAAAGTTATATTACCAAGAGAAAAATGCACCATGAATGGTTGTTTTGGGAAGATGCTTATTTGGTTTATGCGTTTGCTGATTCGATTTCATAGAGTTGGTTTTGTATCATAATATATCCCATTTATCAACTTTTGGTGGTTAGATGCGGTAGCCAATACTCTCCCTTTTAACGTGTGATTTAACCGTTGTGCGGCTAACGCAATTCTAGCCAAGAAGTGATAAAGGGATATACCCCGGAAGGCTATAATATTTAATGAAATCCTGGTCGTGGTGGTCTTCGCTCTGGCCTTGTACCTCTTCATCATGTTTCCACTGCCGCCTATACCGCGTCATACGCACCTCTTTTAAAAACCAAAAACAAAATTATTTTGAAACAAACGTATAATTTTTAATTATATATATATAATACTAAATAGCTAAATTTAATTTTTGAAAAAAAACATTTAATGAGAATTCATTGATCCTTTTTTTCTAATGTATAATTATCAGAGTATGCGGAAATTGAATTTTTGAACATTTGCCACAGAAATGTCATTTATACATAATCAATAAATTAATGTATTAAACATTCCCACAGAATGTATTTAAATTAAAAGACAAACAACTAAATAAGAAACTTGTTTCTCTACCTTCATTGTAAAAAATAAATTATTTGTTTATTTATCACAACTTATCAATCCATTCTAGTCAGTAATTCCGGAAAATCTTATCATTCGAAATAATCTCAAATATTTTAAGGCGATTAAACATAATTTTCTTAAATTGTTTTCGAGAGACCCGTTTCCAAAAATAAAGACCCCAATCGATAGCTTATTATTTTAAAGATCCTCAACAAAAGAGCCAAACAGTTCTCCAGAAAACAATTTAATTATTTTAAAATGAATAAGTGTTGGAATCAGAATAACGATATTTTTGAAACTTATAAGAATGTGCAAAGGCAAAAAAGGTGAAATTTGAAAAATTTTACACAACAAATTTCTGTGAAAAAATTATCATAACAATTTTTGAATAAAATATTGTTTTTAAATTGTCATGATTTTCAAATTAGAATATTTATCACCCGTTTACAATATATAGACCGCATTTTCGGGCAATGGAAATTTTTTGAAGGATGGTCGAAGAAATCTGTTTGAGTAGGCAATTCCTAAAACAAGAATGCGAAACACCATCGCACAGGCATTGATTCAAGATTCCCTAAAAAAGGATTTAGAGTTGTCATTGAATGTACATCTTTTCGAAAAAAATTTTGCCCTCGTGTCATATTACTACTACCTCGATCAGTGTCGATGGAACAACAGTTTCAAAACAGTTAATTCGAAAACTATTGCTCCCTTGGTTTTGAATCACCAGCATGAGAGTCTGAGATATTTTTTTCAACAGTTAAAAAAATATGATTGTCTTAAATTTCAGTCATTTCAGGAAAATGCAAAAATTCATCGAAAAATTCATTCTAAAATTTTTTTTTGTCAATTTGTATTGGAACGACCTGAATTGCCAGCACAAAATATGTTGTCTTTAAACAACAATAAGTAACCGGTAATCAAAATTATACCAATACTCCTTTCCGACGTTCTATATTACGTTGTCGCAATGCAAAACTTTGTATTTGTGTTTCAAAACACCAAACTGCGACTGTGTGCGGTTTAAGACCAATCATCAAAAATCAAAAACAGTTTTCACGATTTGAAATTATTGCGTGAGAAATGAACATACGATCTCATTTGAGTGGGGCAAGGAGCAAAAAGGTTTATTTTGGACCAAGTGATCAAGAAATTAATTCTAATTCTTACATCGCTGCCAGAGAATATTTACATAGGCACGAGTTCAAAAATCAAACTTTGTAAATTCGGCGTTGAAATTTCAACAGTTTATAACCTTTTAGAAAATGATTATATCATGGAACTGTTTCGAAAATGTAATTGCCTCAAAATTATGCATTCAAAAATCTTCTGTATATGACATATCGCATACCGGAGCTCCCTCGGCATTTTTTGCCTACGTTTAGTAAAAAAATTTTTAATAATTCGGCTTCTGAAAACGACTTAATCTCCAGAGCAATCACACTTCTGGTCACGGCGTGACCAGCAATGCCCTTTACTCGCTAAATTAGGGACCCTTAAGGGGGTATGCGACTATGAATCATAATAGAGGCCTCAGCCATTAAAAATGCCCCTTCAAATTGATACGGGGTTATAATTAAAGTGTACAACAAACCAAATCATCAAAAAAAAATTTTGAAATTTCGCCTTTTTTCCGATTTTTTTTCTGAGTATTTTTTACTAAAATGAAGTTAACAAATAACGTTTGCTTGAAATTTGATCACTCAAACCTTCAAATATCCGTCTTGACGTAAGCCCACTTTCTCATCCGTGTTTCACTGGCTTTATTTGAAGCCTATTTTCAAAAAATCGAAGCCCTTTTTTTTTGAGGGCCAATTGCAGCCATTTTGCAAGTATAATCCTTGGAGGATATCGATTGAAGTCTGAAATGTGAAAAATGTCGGTTGTCTGTAAAAAATTGAACTCAATTTGATATAGCCGTCTGGGAGGAGAGAGTATTTTGTCAGTTTTGAAATTGGGGTCACCCATTATGGGTGTTATCAATATAACTATTGTTTGTAGATTCAAAAAATCCAACCGTGATGTCTAATTTCGTGAGATTTAAGGATAGTATCTATCAAATCAGTATTTTCGGTTTTCCTTCATGAGATGCTTAGTTTCAGTATATTTTCACCGAGAAAATGCAAAATCAGAGTCGCCATACCCTCTTAACCCATGTACCCAGATCTTCTCCAAAAAGGTTGAATAAATCTCAAATTTTCAAAAATCATATTTTTACTCTCAAGGAACATCGTTTAACGATTATAATTACAATTTTGAAACCGACGGAAGCTTGATTAAACACGCCGAGTCAGACCAAATGGCGTCGCGTGACTTTCGATTGGTTGGGATAAAACTAGGTCGGCACCCAGAGCACATTTTATGACTCGGTTCGGGTATTTCCGGCCCGAAATCAGAAATGTGATGCTTTCGGTTCGGATGGTCGGAAAAAAAAAATGTGAAATCGGTTTCCGGTTTCAAGAACAGGGTTTTTTCAAAATAATGTTTTCTATGATCGGTTTCGTAACTCTGCTCGGTCCGATCTTTTGTCGAATCTCCTCGTGTTTTTAGTAGAGTATTTTAACCAGGATGACTATCACCGATACATTACAAAACTAATTTATATTTTGAAATTTTAGTTTTTTTTTCATACCGTAAAACTTTAGCGTGTTTTTGTTAGATCAGTAAGACCAGGTGTCGGCCACATTCGCACAAACATGGGATCGGATCGGTAAACCCGCCGAAAAATAAACAGGATCGGAATCGGTGGAAATCCCCGAAAAACTGGATCAGATCGTAAAATCTCAACCAAAAGTTGGATTTTCATGACACTTGCTCTTGTTGTCATTGGCAATTCAAAAATGTTAATTAAAATCAAGAACAAAATTATTTCTGGCAACGACAAAGTTGACTAAATGTTGAGAAATAAATGCCATTTCTCGCGTCAGTCCAGCTAATTTAGCTTATGATTTATATTTTCTAACCATAACAGCTATGTTGTGGGATCGTCAGGACGTCCTTTTATATGTGACGCTTTAAGGGAGTAACCGACGGACGCCTATATCTCTGGAACCTCATAAATTTTGTATTTTTAACGAAAGTATTATTTTTATTCACCTTTACTGTATCTTTGAAAGTATTATCCCGTTGAATCTAATTTGCTTGCACATTTTGCCTGTGATTCGATCTTGAATGAAAAAATGAAAAGAAAAATTTTTGCGCAAAAAACAACAATTTTCAACTTTTCCTTAGATCAAGGAAAATAGGGATAACCCGAACGGACGCTATATCTCGGAAACTCAGACATTACGAAACCAGTTTAATTTTTGCCTGCACATTCCTCAAATTTTTGATATCGATTTCATTCCGGAAAAATTAAAAAAAAAAATTTTCGATATCACACAATTTCATAAATTTCGGTATTTTTACGAAGTAATTAATTTTCATTCACTTTACGCTCTTTTAAGTAATAATTCCGTTGAATTTAATTTTGCTTGCACATTTTGCCTGTGAATTCAATCTGGTATGTAAAACTAACACCACAATTTATTTTTTCGAAACAAAATTTCAAAAATTTCTGACTTTTTCTAAAATATTATTTTCATTCAAACTCACTTTATCTTGGTAATGATCCGTTTTTGAAACAATCTTAATTTTTTTTTTTTTTTTGGGTTTTGCAACCATTTGACTGTGACATTTGATCTTGAAGATCACAATAAAAAATTTAATTGATTTGAATACGATCTCAAAGCACAATTTTCATTCGTTTGCAAAGAAACAAGGGATTATAATCTGAAAAACAACAATTTAAATGAAAAAAACATTTTTGAAAATCTTTATTTCAGTTTTTTAAGGTTTTTTATTGAAGCAAAAATTGAATAAGACAAATTTTCAACAATTTCTGGCTTCATTTAATTCCGGAGTTTTTGAATTTAGCATACTACACAAAAAGTGAAAAATTCTGATGTCAACCTTCGAAAATCATTTTTTATGAAAAACTGCCAAAATTGAATTTTTGGACCGGTAATCGACCGGTACGATTATACAAAAAACTTCCGGTTACTTTTTTTTGCAAAAACTTCAGACAAATAATTTCGTAGGGTCACAACGAGAATCACTGGGATTTTATTCAGCGCGTGACCGACGTTTGAAAATCACGAATGGGCGTCGGTTACTTGCCGGAGCGGAGAA